>JAMFTG010000567.1:0-50000 GCA_023974075.1 Chaenocephalus aceratus
CGTTCCCCTGTGAGGAAACTATTTACTCTGAGACTAAAATCCATACTGAGCCGTCCTCTCGTCTCACCGCTTTACTATATTTCCAGTAAATGAGCAAGTAGACGTGCCTCTGAGCGTGTGTGTGTGTGGGTGTGTGTGGGTGTGGGTGTGTGTGGGTGTGTGCGTGTGCTAACATTTACATGAGAGTTTTCCAGGTAAGCTGGTCTGGGTCAGAGGAGGAGGAGGTGCTATTGGTGTCTGAGGACAGGAAGGGGAGGAGCTTGGGTCCCTGGGAGCAGCAGTATTTATCTTATTTTCTGCAGTTTACCTTCCATGTTTCATGAGGGATACAAACATGGTCAGACAGACAGCTTGGTTGCGGTCGAAATACAATTACTATTGTATTTATTTTAAACTTGTTAGGCCTTTCCTAAAGGAGGGTGCAGTGTTTCCTAAAGGAGGTTATAAAGGAAGGCTGAAGTCCAATAGTCCATTTAGCTTAGGAACCTTCCTCACAGAGTGAAATGACCCGGAAGTCCCTCAGTGGCAGCCATGATAAGTGCCGTTCCAATTCTCTAGAATGATGAGAATGATAGGAAAGGAGGTTTCAAACTTCCTTTATAGCCTCCTTTAGCTTAGGAACCACCGAAAGGAGAGGAGAAAATGCTGCCCCACAATGCCTTGCAGCCGCAGCATTTGCCGTCACACAACAGTCGGCCGTTCACGGAAACAACCGATTATGACCGAGAAATGATATCAGGAAAGTTACGGTGCTTATTAAGCTTTTTAAAACGTAGGTGGTAAGTTGCCAAAGTGCTTTGTTTTGAACGTTCATCAGTATTATAATCAAAAAGAGAAATATGAACGTTAGTTTTTACTGAAATGATCAAATAAAGTCAACATGTCAGTCTTTACTGAGCTGTGTGGGGTTTGTTCAACCTTTAAAAGATGTTTGAATGGTGATATACACAGAGATAGATGTTAAGGACTAACGTTTATAATAAATACATCTGTATTGATTTTAAGATCTTTAGTTCATACAATCATACGTATTGGGATCATTGGTATTAATGTGGACCGGAGGGAGAGGGGGACGAGCAGAAGTTTCACTTTCCTTTTTTATTTCAATTCCAGCTTTGGTCCTGAAGAATATGTTTCTCTGTTGTCCACGTTCATAAAGCAAAGCAGCAGCATCAGAGCACGGAGCAGAGTCTCCAGATGAGTTTACGGTAGTCCCTCGTTCTTATTGAACATCCATGTTTGTAGTCCGCTGTATAGAAATCTGTGGTTTCCATGGTTACCCCACAGCAGCAGACGCACACAATGACGTCCGCTGGCGCATCATAAACACGTCGGATAGTGAAAGTGCATTCGGATTCTCTAAAGTACCGCAGTCTCTTCTCCTAAGTCCTTTTGAATTCTCCTATCCACTATCCCTTAACCCGTGACCTTTCACTCAGAGGTCAAGGGATAGGAGATAGGAGCTGATTTTTAAACTATCCGACTGCAGCCGAAGTTTCAAAGCTCCTTTCCTATCATCTAATCCAGGGGTGTCAAACTCAATTTCATCGCGGGCCACATTCACATTATGGTTGCACTCAAAGGGCCGGTTGTAACTTTAAGACTATATAAAAATACATATATCAATTTATATGACATTATTGCCTCTGCTTTGGATTATTATCGGATAGGCTAAAAGCTTCATAATTAACTACGTCTGAAAGCAGAAGTCTAGGGCAAATAATTGCCAGTCTCTTCAGTGAGAATGTCACAAAATGATTTAAAAAGAAAAGCCAAATTCGGAAAAAAAAAAAAAAAAGTGAGATTTTGGGGAAAAACGTGACATTTTTAAAAATAAGTTAAAAAAAATTAAAAAGTAACATTTTGTAATTCTGAGAAAAAAGGCATATTAAAAAAATAATTAAATTCTGAGGAAAATGTCAGATGCATTGTGGGACATGTAGTTTATGGACAACGTGCTCCTGTAAAGCGGCATGTAACCTTATAATAATCTGATTATATTCTTTGCAAGCTCTTGTGGGCCACATCAAATGAAGTGGCGGGCCGGATTTGGCCCCCGGGCCTTGAGTTTGACACCCCTGATCTAATCAAACAGATCTTATCATGGCTGCCACCGAGGTACTTTCCGGGTCATATCACTCCATGAGGAATCGTCAGTTTAGCTTAGGAAGGTTCCTACAGAATGGAACGACCCGGAAGTCCCTCAGTGGCAGCCATGATAAGAGCTGTTTGATTCTCTAGATCAGGGGTATTCAACTAAAATGCAACGAGGTCCAGTTGGAGAAAATGTCCCCATGCAAAGGTCCGGAACATCAACATGTCTAAGTTGCTTCATGAATTAGTGTGATATATATTGAAGTAGCTGCAGCTTTATCAACCTCTGCATGTAATCAACAACTGACTGTCAATCAAATAAAGAAAGTACAATTTCAAAAACAACAATATTTATTGTCAATTAACATTGAACTCTACAGATAAACAGTAAATACTGTGGATATGTGTAAAACAGCTTTTTAAATAATAATAGATAAATAAAATAAAGTGGAGCAGCAGCTTGAGTTTCCCTTTTTCTTTGTTAACCGTTTCACATCATGACTTAACAGTTTCAGCCGATTATGGAACAATATCAGTCTTTACACATCATAACAATTGAACAGTTTTAAAGTTTCTCTTTATTTCCCTCTTATATCGCAGTCCCTCACTCGCTTTTTCATTCAGTGCGAGAATTGAGCTGGAGCTTATTGTCCTGCCAGGAGTTTAGATCTGGGCTGAAATGGTGTCAGGGCCATTCTCATACATGCAGGTGCTCATTGGTTAGCCTCGGTTAGCTCATTGGTTAGCCTCGGTTAGCTCATTGGTTAGCCTCGGTTAGCCTCGGTTAGCCTCGGTTAGCCTCGGTTAGCCTGCGCTGGAACGATATTTAGTTTTTGTGAGCTCAGTTCTGACTTGAGAGGGAATGTTTGGTCAAACACTTTGTGTTTTGTCTCATAGTGGCGTGTTGTCTCTTTTAATGAGCGCCACGGTCTCTGAATGAGACGCACTGGCTCTGTGCTCCCAGTGGGCCGGATGAACATGAACGAGTCCACTCAGGGTTCAGAGCTCTGTTCTCACGTTCCTCTTCTTGGAGAGCGCCATGTGTCACTATGTGTCTCTCCCTGTCTGCCGCTAACACGCCTGTTCACTCTCCTCTCCGCTTCTGTATCGCTAATTATTCTCTTCACTCACTCTCCTCTCTGCTTCTCTCTGCCGCACTCTCGTCTCTTCTTCTGTGTTTCTCTCCCTGTATTGCTCACTCGTCTCTTCTTCTGTGTTTCTCTCCCTGTATTGCTCACTCGTCTCTTCTTCTGTGTTTCTCTCCCTGTATCGCTCACTCGTCTCTTCTTCTGTGTTACTCTCCCTGTATCTCTCACTCGTCTCTTCTTCTGTGTTTCTCTCCCTGTATCGCTCACTCATCTCTTCTTCTGTGTTTCTCTCCCTGTATCTCTCACTCGTCTCTTCTTCTGTGTTTCTCTCCCTGTATCGCTCACTCGTCTCTTCTTCTGTGTTTCTCTCCCTGTATCGCTCACTCGTCTCTTCTTCTGTGTTTCTCTCCCTGTATCGCTCACTCGTCTCTTCTTCTGTGTTTCTCTCCCTGTATCGCTCTCTCGTCTCTTCTTCTGTGTTTCTCTCCCTGTATCTCTCACTCGTCTCTTCTTCTGTGTTTCTCTCCCTGTATCGCTCTCTCGTCTCTTCTTCTGTGTTTCTCTCCCTGTATCGCTCACTCGTCTCTTCTTCT
Source organism: Chaenocephalus aceratus (assembly GCA_023974075.1). Lineage (NCBI taxonomy): Eukaryota > Metazoa > Chordata > Actinopteri > Perciformes > Channichthyidae > Chaenocephalus > Chaenocephalus aceratus. Next base: position 3,776 of record JAMFTG010000567.1, read on the forward strand.
GTGTTTCTCTCCCTGTATCTCTCTCTCCTCTCTTCTTCTGTGTTTCTCTCCCTGTATCGCTCACTCGTCTCTTCTTCTGTGTTTCTCTCCCTGTATCGCTCACTCGTCTCTTCTTCTGTGTTTCTCTCCCTGTATCGCTCACTCGTCTCTTCTTCTGTGTTTCTCTCCCTGTATCTCTCTCTCGTCTCTTCTTCTGTGTTTCTCTCCCTGTATCGCTCACTCGTCTCTTCTTCTGTGTTTCTCTCCCTGTATCGCTCACTCGTCTCTTCTTCTGTGTTTCTCTCCCTGTATCGCTCTCTCGTCTCTTCTTCTGTGTTTCTCTCCCTGTATCTCTCACTCGTCTCTTCTTCTGTGTTTCTCTCCCTGTATCGCTCACTCGTCTCTTCTTCTCTGTTTCTCTCCCTGTATCTCTCTCTCGTCTCTTCTTCTGTGTTTCTCTCCCTGTATCGCTCACTCGTCTCTTCTTCTGTGTTTCTCTCCCTGTATCGCTCTCTCGTCTCTTCTTCTGTGTTTCTCTCCCTGTATCGCTCACTCGTCTCTTCTTCTGTGTTTCTCTCCCTGTATCGCTCACTCGTCTCTTCTTCTGTGTTTCTCTCCCTGTATCGCTCACTCGTCTCTTCTTCTGTGTTTCTCTCCCTGTATCTTTCCCTCGTCTCTTCTTCTGTGTTTCTCTCCCTGTATCGCTCACTCGTCTCTTCTTCTGTGTTTCTCTCCCTGTATCGCTCACTCGTCTCTTCTTCTGTGTTTCTCTCCCTGTATCGCTCTCTCGTCTCTTCTTCTGTGTTTCTCTCCCTGTATCTCTCACTCGTCTCTTCTTCTGTGTTTCTCTCCCTGTATCGCTCTCTCGTCTCTTCTTCTGTGTTTCTCTCCCTGTATCGCTCACTCGTCTCTTCTTCTGTGTTTCTCTCCCTGTATCTCTCTCTCCTCTCTTCTTCTGTGTTTCTCTCCCTGTATCGCTCACTCGTCTCTTCTTCTGTGTTTCTCTCCCTGTATCGCTCACTCGTCTCTTCTTCTGTGTTTCTCTCCCTGTATCGCTCACTCGTCTCTTCTTCTGTGTTTCTCTCCCTGTATCTCTCTCTCGTCTCTTCTTCTGTGTTTCTCTCCCTGTATCGCTCACTCGTCTCTTCTTCTGTGTTTCTCTCCCTGTATCGCTCACTCGTCTCTTCTTCTGTGTTTCTCTCCCTGTATCGCTCACTCGTCTCTTTCGCCCCCTGTCGGCGGCGGTTAAAATAGAATCGCCCGGTCAAAATTGAAATGCCCTATTAATGTATTGATTATAGGTCCGGGTCCGTAGGCTATAGGTCGGCGTCTGGGTCCGGATCCGGTCTGTTGCCGACCCCTGCTCTAGATGATAGGAAAGGAGCTTCAATACTTCCTTTATAACCTCCTTTAGCTTAGGAACCACTGGACCTCCCTTTACGAAAGGAAAGGAGAAAAGGCTGCCCCACAATGCCTTGCAGCAACATTTACCGTGACACGACATTTGGCCGATTGGTCAGATAGTGTATGTGCAGACTCTCAAAGTACCGCAGTCTCTTCTCCTAAGTCCTTTTGAATTCTCCTATCCACTATTCCTTAACCCCATGACGTTTCAAACAGAGGTCGAGGAATAGAGGATAGGAGAAGACGATAGGAGCTGATTTTTTGGATAATTCCGCTGCAACCCTTAATAACTTCCAGTTGGAGAGTTACTAACTTCCTGTCAAGGGGTTAATAACTTCCAATCCCCATTAGTTGGTTTTGAACGGCACTTAATGTGGCAGGCCCTACAGTACACACAATCGCTCACATGGACAGGAAGTGGGGATGGATTGAATTGAAGTAACTCTAAGGTAGGTATTCAATAGGAAACTCAATGCTGCTGTATACGATTTATTCTCACCTCTCTCTCTGGTTTCCTGCTGCTTGAAAAGTGGTCACCCCCCTGTTATGTCTGTTACTTCCTGTCTTGTGTAGTTTGACTTCCTGCCTTTGGTTTCCCTCCTGCCTGATTGTGTCATTGGGTGTTTCTCAATGTCGAGGACGCTTGCTTGGTATCACATGTCTTCCGAGTCACTTGCTTCAGAAGCGAGGCAAGAATACTTCCTGGCCTCGGAAAACGAAGAGTGGAACAGGCGAGCAAGTGTGCGTCAGATGAGAGGCCCCGCCTTACATTTTCCGCCACAGATTTGGGGAAATTGGTCCGTGCGCAAAGCATTGTGGGGATTTTAAGACCGCGGCGTAAACACATGTGCAGCCTCGAAACTTCTCGTTACGAAGTACGCCGGGCTCGGTAGAATTCCAAGTATGCTGGACATTGGAACAGTCCTTCGGCAGCACTCGATGACGTAGTATGCTTGAAATAGTGGCTCTGGAGCATCCTTCCTCGACATTGAGAAACACCCCCAGTCTTTGGTCTGATTGTGTCCTTGTGTTCACCTGTTGCTCCTGTGGTTCACCTTCCCTCTCCAGCGGCTTCTTGTCTCGTGATTACCCTTCTGTGTATTTAGTCATGCTTTCCTTTGTGTTCCTTGTCCGATTGGCATCAATGTAACCTTCATGATCCTGTCTGTGAGTTTCTTCTTGTTCCCGCTTTCACCCGGTTGGTGTTTCTTTGTTTCCAGCTTTTGAATAAAGCTCGCTTTTTGTTCATACTTCTTGGTTCCCTTTCGACTGCGTTTGGGTCCTCACATCATCAGTAACCTGACGAGTTGTTTCTGGACGGCGCTCTGCAGCAGAGCCCCCCCTGGCGTCAGGGTGTTTTAGTTCTTCAGTCCTGGCTCTTCCTCACCTCACCCTTTTTACCGTAAACCTCCAGCCATCCTCTTCTGATCTTCATGTGTCACATTCCTCACCTGGAGCTCAGTCCTCCTCCTGACCCGGCAGAGAGAGGGGGGTGAAAGTGAATTTCAATGGAGTTAGCACAGGATAGCCATTCGTTTATTTTCTCGGATGTTCATTTCAATAATGTTTGATTAGAAGGAGCATCAGGTGGACAGGAAAGTAAAAAAACACAGCGTTCATGTAAATAATTATCCCTCCATATTGTAGTATTTTCTCCCAATACTTACTCATTATAATACATAGTACAAACATTGTCTTTCATTATAAGATAAATCCGAAATCGGACTTCCAAATAAAATAATTAGAATCGTAAGTTCTCAAAGCTCCAAACCAGATGCATTCAGTCATCTCATAAACTCTGGGGCACTAAGGGAAAAGCAACATGTTTCAAATAAACAAAGTCACTGTTAATCATGATTTCAGTTTATATAATAATAATAAAGCTTTGTGATGTGTCGCCATTTTGTAAAGCACTTTGAGCTGCACGTGCTGGATGACAAGTGATATTATATATCAAGTATATATATCACTTGTCATACAGCACGTGCAGCTCAAAGTGCTTTACAAAATGGCGACACATCACAAGTTAAAAATAAACAACAGGAAATTCCCCTCAGATCAGATGTTAAAACCTTTTGGTACATGCAGCAACATATAACATCTAAACAGCTTAAAGGTGGGGTAGGTAAGAACGGAGAAACCAGCTCGAGTGCGCTAGAATTTGAAAATACACAGCCGAAAAAAATCTGCCCCTTCCTTCAGACTTCCTTTACGGCCCGTCCACACAGCAGCGTTAAAAAATCTTCCAACGCTTCTGCCCATTCACTTTGAATGGGGTGACGTCACGTTGCCTCACTTTTCGCCGAACTGCATTGTGGGAGAAAAGCGTAGCTTCTCTCGCGCTGCTCGCTGCAAAAGTAGAGCAATGTTCTACTTTTGACGCCTCGACGGAGGCGCCAGCCAATCGAATCATATGCCAGTATAAGCTCCAGCCAATCAAACCACGTGCTTGTGTGTCTGGGGCGGGAGATTCATGTGATTGGTTGTTGGTCGAGTTTCAGCCCCCCCCCGCCGGCAAGCGACAACGCACGCCGCCGTGTGTAGGGGCCGTTCAACTTTTGAAGCTGAGGTGGAAGCGTCAGCCAATCAATCAATCAATCAATCAATGTTTATTTATATAGCCCAATATCACAAATGTTACATTTGTCTCAGTGGTCTTCACAGTGTGTACAGAATATCAGTATGACAATACGACACCCTCTGTCCTCAGACCCTCTGTCCCTAGACCCTCTGTCCTTAGACCCTCTGTCCTCAGACCCTCTGTCCTTAGACCCTCACATCGTACAAGGAAAAACTTCCAAAGAAAACCCAGTTTAAAGGGAAAAATGGGAGAAACCTCAGGGAGAGCAACAGAGGAGGGATCCCTCTCCCAGGACGGACAGACGTGCAATAGATGCCGTGTGTAAATTGAAAAGATAATACATTTGCAACATAGGTAGTCCAGATGTTTGGAAATGCATGTGTGTATAATAGGAAGATGAATCCACGAGGATATCCATCCAGGACCGATGATCCAGGACCACAGCCAGGGCTCAAGATCCAGCGCTCGCGATCCAGGACACAGGACCGCAGGATCATCCATGACTCCGGATCCCAGCGTATATAGACACCAAAAAGAAGGACATTTGGGGAAGCTGGGTTAATGGGAACATGAGAGTACACAGGTACAGACAGAGAGAAGGAAGAAGTAAGATGTCCCCCGACAAACTAAGCCTCTATCAGCAAAACTAGGGGCTGAATCTAATCAGCCCTAACTATAAGCTTTATCAAAAAGGAAGGTCTTAAGCGCACTCTTAAAAACGGATAGGGTGTCTGCCGCCCGAACACAAACTGGAAGCTGATTCCACAAATGTGGAGCTTGATAAGAAAAGGCTCTGGCTCCCATTGTACTTTTAGAGATTCCAGGAACAACCAACAACCCTGCATTCTTGGAACGCAATGCCCTAGTAGGACAGAAGGGTATAATGAGTTCTTTAAGGTAAGATGGCGCCTGCCCATTAAGGGCTTTGTAGGCGAGAAGAAGAATTTTAAATGCTATCCTGTGTTCTATAGGGAGCCAGTGTAAGGCAGCCAGAACAGGAGTAATGTGGTCCCTTCTCCTAACTCTGGTTAGTACACGAGCCGCAGCATTTTGAATCAGCTGAAGCGACTTGACTGACTTCTTGGTACTCCCTGATAATAAAGAGTTACAATAATCCAGCCTAGAAGTAACAAATGCATGGACTAGTTTCTCTGCATCGTTTTGAGGCAAGATATGCCTGATTTTTGCAATGTTACGTAGATGGAAGTAGGCGGTCCTTGAAATTGATTTGATGTGGGCGTTAAAGGATAAATCCTGATCAAATATAACACCAAGATTCCTTACAGTCTCACTGGAGGCCAAATTAATGCCATCCATAGTTAGTATATCTTTAGATAATTTGTTTCGTAGATTCTTCGGGCCAAGTACAATAACTTCAGTTTTGGTCGTGTTTAACATCAAAAAGTTTAAGGTCATCCACGTTTTTAAGTCCTTGAGGCAGTCTTGAATTTTATTTAGATGATTAATTTCATCAGGCTTGATTGATAAATATAGTTGAGTATCATCCGCATAACAATGAAAGTTTACAGAATGATTCCTTATAATATTGCCTAACGGAAGCATATATAATGTGAACAAAATAGGTCCGAGCACTGAGCCCTGTGGCACTCCATGGCTAACTTTGGTTTGCGTGGAAGATTCATCGTTAACACGTACAAACTGAGAGCGTTCAGATAGATAGGCCAATCAAATCCCGTTTATGCAAATCTGACAGTAAAAGCGCTAGCCAATCAAACCGCGTGCAAGCTGGGAGTGACAGACCGCAGTTCATTTCTATATTCCTGAAAATTCTACGCTAGTCAGGGTTTATATTTCCCATAATAACTGGAATCTCAGGATCTACTTCCTGTGGAAGTTGGAGTGGGAATAAGACGAGAATAAAATAACAGATAAAAAGTGTCCGGCTTCCTGGTTAATAACTGTCTGTATTTGTTTGGTCATCGCTCTGTCCGCAACCAGGAGCTTACAGAATCCATTTTAAAATGTTATTGCTAACTTATGAAGCACTAAATGGAAACCCGGCTCGGAAGCTAACGCTGAAGCTGCTTTTAGTTTTTATGCAACCACACAATTGAACACACTTCCAGAAAGGTCTTCACCAACGCTGAGTTCTTTTAAATCGAGAATAAAAACATAACTTTTTTCAGCTGTAGTCTTTTAACTTGTTTTAGCACCTACCATATTTACAATGTGGTTTTTATGTGGGAAGTATTGGAGTACAAATACTTTACTGTACTTAAGTACATTTCTCTGGTATCAGTACTTTACTCCACTACTTATTTTTCTGACCACTTTTTAATTTTACTTCTTACATGTTGAACACAAATACCTGTACTTTCTACTTCTTACATGTTGAACTCAAATACCTGTACTTTCTACTTCTTACATGTTGAACTCAAATACCTGTACTTTCTACTTCTTACATGTTGAACTCAAATACCTGTACTTTCTACTTCTTACATGTTGAACTCAAATACCTGTACTTTCTACTTCTTACATGTTGAACTCAAATACCTGTACTTTCTACTTCTCACATGTTGAACTCAAATACCTGTACTTTCTACTTCTCTCATGTTGAACTCAAATACCTGTACTTTCTACTTCTTACATGTTGAACTCAAATACCTGTACTTTCTACTTCTTACATGTTGAACTCAAATACCTGTACTTTCTACTTCTTACATGTTGAACTCAAATACCTGTACTTTCTACTTCTTACATGTTGAACTCAAATACCTGTACTTTCTACTTCTTACATGTTGAACTCAAATACCTGTACTTTCTACTTCTTACATGTTGAACTCAAATACCTGTACTTTCTACTTCTCACATGTTGAACTCAAATACCTGTACTTTCTACTTCTTACATGTTGAACTCAAATACCTGTACTTTCTACTTCTTACATGTTGAACTCAAATACCTGTACTTTCTACTTCTCACATGTTGAACTCAAATACCTGTACTTTCTACTTCTTACATGTTGAACCCAAATATCTGTACTTTCTACTTCTTACATGTTGAATACAAATACCTGTACTTTCTACTTCTCACATATTGAACCCAAATACCTGTACTTTCTACTTCTTACATGTTGAACTCAAATACCTGTACTTTCTACTTCTCACATGTTGAACTCAAATACCTGTACTTTCTACTTCTTACATGTTGAACACAAATACCTGTACTTTCTACTTCTCACATGTTGAACTCAAATACCTGTACTTTCTACTTCTTACATGTTGAACTCAAATACCTGTACTTTCTACTTCTTACATGTTGAACTCAAATACCTGTACTTTCTACTTCTTACATGTTGAACCCAAATACCTGTACTTTCTACTTCTCTCATGTTGAACTCAAATACCTGTACTTTTAAACACGAGTATCTGTACTTCTACTTGAGTAAAGGATGTGTGTACTTCTACTTGAGTAAAGGATGTGTGTACTTCTACTTGAGTAAAGGATGTGTGTACTTCTACTTGAGTAAAGGATGTGTTTTTGACATCCCTGTTTTTTATGAATCTGTTATTTGTTGTGTTCCTTTCTGTTGTCTTCCTATTAAGTGTGAATGTTCTGAAAATGTCTGTGTCTGAAAATGTGCTGTATAAATACACCTTACCTGTGTGTGTGTGTGTGTGTGTGTGTGTGTGTGTGTGTGTGTGTGTGTGTGTGTGTGTGTGTGTGTGTGTGTGTGTGTGTGTGTGTGTGTGTGTGTGTGTGTGTGTGTGTGTGCGTGCGTGTGTGCGTGTGTGTGTGTGTGTGGGGGGGGGGGGGGTTCTGAAGTCCAGCCCCTGAACCTGAACCTGCTCACAGTCAGTCGGAGTTCAGACGTGCTTCTGATCAGAAGCCATGCCGGACGCCGTGCTGTTCGTCGTGCTGCTGCTGAGCTGCGTAAGTCTCATCGTCTGTTTGGATTTACTATTTCAACTATTGGGCCGTTTATACATCGGAGAAACAAACCAGATGAGTAGAAGCAGGAGGGCAGAAAAGCAGAGTTCATGCAGAGGTGGCCCTCCCGTGAGTCAGAGCTGCAGGATAAAGACATACTCAGTTTACATTCGCCAGATGTAAAAGCCGAAAGTGTCTTTTTTACATCTGTGTCTCTTTTACAAACCTGCTTTTTTAAGAATGGCGTTCATGTGATTTCATTTATGTTTTATAATAATAATAATAATAATAATAATAATAATACATTTCATTGATATAGCACACTTTAAAAACGTCAAGGTGCTTCAGTTTATAAATCCGTTGGTTTTCCTCTCTGTGGTCGACAGTGGTTTTAGGGGCTGGTTGTATTTAAAGGTTTCTTAGTGATAGCTTAAAGGTGCTATATTATTATTTATTATAATTATCTTGTTTAGAGACTTGCTTCACATCTAAAATGATAAATACTCAGAGCATTTAATAACATGATTAAAGTTGTAATTACCATGACTTGGAATTGTTATCTGAATTGCTGTATTTGAGTACATTTAGAAACATCTCATAATCTTCAAAATCTCAATTCACTGCAATCTTGAACTCGCTTTTCTGTTGCTTTGAATCTGAGTGTTTTCTTCACAAGTCTTTTGGCTGAACACCAAGTTTTGTTGTTGCGAGTTTCACCGGCAGCTGAAATGTTCCTGCTCAGGTTGAGGAGCTTCTTGCATGTGCACGTGAGAGGAAGAGAGGCAGGGGGAACTTTCACATCCACGAGTAAATCTCATAAAGCGCTGTGTGGACAGAAATCTCACCGCCTCCGTCACCGTGGGAGGTTCTAGAAAGAAATATTTCACATATTTAACCCGAGCAAGTATTTAACAAACACTTTTACATTAAAATCTGCTTTTATCCTAATTTTAAACTCAGTCCTGGTAAAAAATGTTTTAATGACTTCACTCATTTTATAATTATACACAAGTATTCCTCCATTCATCGATAATGGTTCGATAAGAAAAAGGGGAAAGAGATACTTATGAAATCGAACCAAAGTTGCACATGTTTTTTAATTCACTTTCTCTCGATGTCTCAGAGGAACAGCATAGTGTGTGTTTCACAGCCAGACCACAGGAGCCTCAACCCTCCCATAATAATCCTGTATGTATTTCATAAAAAGTCAAAAGAAAGAAAATAAATCAGGACCAATTTTTAAAACAAGATCATTCGGGCCACGTGTAAACTAAATAAAGTCAAATAAAAATATCTCATAAAGCAGATTCAGGCAGTATAGATTCTCACTGAAAGTATTACTGAACAGTACGGCTTATCGAGAGGAGAGAACAGCTGAGCCACTTTTATAAAAAAGTAAGAAATATGTAAAAAGTTTTTTTTCTAATAAAAAGTGAGAATTTAGAAAATATCGAAACTTGGAAAAATTTCAGAATTTTATAGAAATAATATTTTTTCTCAAAAAGTCTGATTTTTTTCAATTAATTTTCAATTTGTAAATGAAGTCAGAAATATGTTAAAAGGTGTATAGATTCTCACTGAAAGTTTTACAGAACAGAACAGAACACAAAAAGTCAGATTTTTTTTTTTACAAAAAGCCAGGAATCGAATAAAGCTCGGAAATTGAGAATCTAGTTGGAAAAATATCATTATTAAAACTCAAATAGGAAAGAGTCAGCTAATCAAACAACCTGTCAACATTTTTGTTTCTGCTGTACCACACTGTGCATTCAGATTAACGCATTAAAGAATCCTAAATCCATCCATCTATTTCCCCCCAGGAAAATATATTTAAAAGCTCAAATGTATTCTGCGGGAGAGAAACCCCCAAACACGGGGATTTTAGCCCCTGCAGACCATTTACATGCACTAAAACCTATAGAACACACGACAGGAAAGGGACGACTCCAAAAAGAAGAATAGGTATTCTTCAAAAGAAAGAGACGCCGTAGCAGGAAGCAACATCTTTGACTACATTTAAAGAAAAGTTAATGTTGCTAAAGTAGAATTTAGATCTTTTTTTAAAACCTTAAACTGATCACCGTGTGTCTCCGTGGTGCGTTCAGGGCCCCGTCCAGCAGAGGACTTTTGTATCAGGAGATCCATCAGCAGCAGAGCAGCAGTGCGGAGATCACAGCAGCTCCTGCTCACCTCTGACACACACACAGGTACACAAGTACACACACGCACACGCACACACACACACACACACACACACACACACACACACACACACACACACACACACACACTCACAGGTGTGTTCACTCACTGTGCCTAATCAAACCTCCTCTAATGGCTCAGTGGGCGGTTTAATGGCTCTGAGCTGCTTGTTAGATTAGTTTTAGTAAACTCACGTAAGTGCCAGCAGCCGAACTCCAACCTGTCGGCAGAGCTTCACCGTCGTCTGTCCGGCGGCAGGTTGACACACATATAGCCGTCTAACCTCATCCAGGGCACACAGCGCTCTGGTCTTAAGAGAGACTCAACACAAAGACTGGCCAATCACTGCAGACCAATCTCAAGTATCTTGCAGAGGTACAGTATCGTCTGTTTCGGAGTGCAGAGACAGCAGATCCAGTCCTGACACGTTACTCATGAAAGCACCAATAATAGAACGTACTTAACAACCATCCGTTCCTAATGACTGGTACGGCTTCATGGAGCAGAGAAACAACGTTATTAAGATGTACTCGCTTTTAACTACAACCCCTCAGTTCATTTAGACGTGTGTGTGTAGCAGACAGTAGTGTGTGTGTGTGTGTGTGTGTGTGTGTGTGTGTGTGTGTGTGTGTGTGTGTGTGTGTGTGTGTGTGTGTGTGTGTGTGTGTGTGTGTGTGTGTGTGTGTGTGTGTGTGTGTGTGTGTGTTGTGTGTGTGTGTGTGTGTGTGTGTGTGTGTGCTTTCACCAGGTGCATTTGTGAGTTTTATAATCCCACCAAAGAGACAAATGACCAAACGGTCTTTTCGGCCTCAGGGGAACTCTACGGTCTGATTTGCTTCAGAACTATTCATCGATGGGACTGAGAATGATAGTAATTATAAAATGTGCTTCTTCGTCTTGAATCAATAACCAGCTGTTTGTGAAACAGAATCTCTGGGAAGACAAAAGATAGTCAATAAGTCAGATAAAAAGTATTCATGACTTTAAAGAAGGTGAAAATACAGTTTTACCAGAATAGTCTTTTTAACATTCGCTAAAAACAATTAATTTCTGAAACAAAGCGGGCAAAACTAATTTCAGGTGAAAAAAACAACATAATACGTGGATACTAGAGCCGGGACTCGATTAAAAAATTAATCTAATTAATTAGAGGCTTTGTAATTAATTAATCGAAATTAATCGCATTTTTAATCAAACATACATATCTGACCTGAGAACAGAGAGAAGCAGTTTCCACATGGATGTGACTCCAGGTGGTCGACAGTCGAGTGCAGTCCAGAGAGCCAGGGAGCTGGTTATTCTCTCAGACGTGGACTGACTCATCCTGGCCCTGAAACCAGTCGTCTGGTTGAGTGTGGGTCGGGTCAGGGTGTGGGTCCTTGCACTCGGAGTCGGGCTAACGTCCACGCTAGCTGCTACATGCTAGCTGCTACACGCTAGCTGCTACACGCTAGCTGCTACATGCTTTGCATTGAGGTGATACTTTAGGCTTGATGAGCTGCGGCTCTTGTCGACGCTTCCATCCGTCCGTTTTTTAAAACGAAATGTCCCATCCACGGGGCCGACCAAAGCGGTCTCATCAGCTTGTTCGTTCATGTTTGACTATTGTTCACCGTGGTTTGTTGTTGTTTGAAGTCCCATGCTGAAGTCATGAACGTTAGTTGGTGCTCCAGTATAATCGGTACGCCTGAAACTCATCCAGTGAGAAACGTTCCGCTGTGCAAAAATAAGTGCGATTAAAGTGCGTTAATTTTTGTGTAATTAATTCATCTTAATTAACGCGTTAAAGTCCCGGCCCTAGTGGATACATTTGAGTTTGAATGTCTCCATGCACGCTGAGCACAGGGTGTATTTTGTTACAGCTCGTAGAAATAAACTCATCTGGGAGAAAACATGAATATTTACAGAGTGGTGCACTTCAGACGCTTTTACTCATAAACAAAACATTACAAAAGCAACAAAACAAAAAAAATACAAAATGGTTAAAGAACTAAATTCGCCGGAAAAAACGTTCACTATCAAAAATGGAAAATCATAATCTGATCAATGTTTCAAGCAAACGGTTTTTTTTCTTTACAGAGTGAGAGATAACAGAGAAATAGATTTAGATCAGATTTTGAAAGTTGATCACCAGAGTTATTTGTGTCACTTTTCTGTGGTGTAAATCTCACTAAAGCCCCTGTCACACTGTCCCGAAATGGACACCCGATGGACACACGAATATGGAATTGTGAATTTCGCACGAAGATGGCCCCGAACACACGAAGGCAACATTTACATTACATTTAAGAAATACAACTGCAACGAAAACAATGATGTTACAGTACTATGATCCTGCACTGATATCTTCAGACTTTGATCTTTACTTTAGCCGTCTTTATCTGTAGAAGATATTACGTTTTCTCCGCAATGTTGTTTCCATAGTAACAACAACTTCCTGTCAACTCGCCTTCAAAATAATATATTATATCCTTTTCAGTTTCACAGAACACAAATTGGGTTATTGACATGATATGTTGACATCATTTTGTTGTGCAATAAAACAACCCGATGGACACACGATAAAGGCCATCGGGCCGTTCGTGACTGAGGGCATCTGAAGCCATCGTCTGACCGCCGGTGGAGTTTCTCAGGCCCCGGCAGCAACTTCGTGAGCGGCGGTAAAATCTTTGGCATGCCAACAAATTGCCGAAGGACCTTGAGAAGGTTCATTTCCGTGTTGAATTCGTGTGTCCATGTTGCCCTTCGTAAGGCCATCGTGAGGGCATCGTGTTATCATCGGTGCCATCGGGCATTCGCCCCGATCAGAGTGAGGGTGAATGCACTGATGATAACACGAAGATGACACGATTTGACAAGATGCCCTCATGAGTGCCTTACGAAGTTGCCGCTCACGAAGTTGCTGCCGGAGCCTGAGAAACTCCACCGGCGGTCGTACGATGGCTTAAGACGCCCTCACGAACGGCCCGATGTTGCTACGATCACAGCCGAATTTGAACATTTCCTTTATCGTGTGTCCATCGGGTGTCAATTTCAGGACAATGTGACAGGGCCTTAAAGGAAATTAAAATTAAACGGACACAGTGCATGCTGGGTAATATATTCCCTTGTTTGCCTTTCAGGAGGTTGCAGCTTCAGAGGATTTCTCCATTCAGCCCGGGATCGGAGAATTACCCAGACCGGAAAACTCTCTCCAGGCCCATCCCTCTGAGGAGACGCCCAGACTGGAACGCCTCCCTGATCCAGAGGGTGCAGACGCCACATCTGGAGTACAACACATCACTGAGACTTTAGGCTCAGCACACAGAGACGAGGACGGACGAACAGCTGTGAGTACAGATGTGAATCAAGCTGGAGGTCCTTCCTCTCTGGCTGGAAATGAGCAGCTTTCCAAAGTGGACCCTGAGACGATGAAGCAACCGCAGAGCACAGAGGGAAGTTTCATAGCCACGACCTTCTCTGACCAAACACAACGCACTGAGGAAGAGCAGAAGGAGAACTCCAGAACAAGCGATTTAGAAAGTGTTGAGACGAGCCTTACCCTTCACCCCGAGACCCCCACAGCTTCAGGGGAGGCAGAGGCAGAGATATCTTCCTATAAAGAACCACACTTTGCCACCAGATCTACTCTCATCTCAAGCCCCATCACACATTCAGAGCTCGCTACCTCCAGTGTGGACCCTGCCTCTGAAGGAGGTGCAAAGGAGGCGAGACAGGAGGCGAGACAGGAGGCGAGACAGGAGACGAGACAGGAGGCGAGACAGGAGGCGAGACAGGAGGCGAGACAGGAGGCGAGACAGGAGACGAGACAGGAGGCGAGACAGGAGACGAGACAGGAGGCGAGACAGGAGGCGTCGCCACTTGTTTTTATACCTACAATGTCGGTAGAAGAAAATACAGAAAAGGACTCTCCAGATCCAGCCCCAACCCGTGCTGCTTCGTCTCCTCGTAGAGAGGCGCTACATGCCAGGGACATGGAGGCGGAGACGGGTAATGCTTCACACGGTGAGGTTAAGGAGGACATGAGGAACAGGCTGCTAAGTGTTCCACTCGACACAGACACACATCTTCCAGGTGGGGGTCAGGGGAGTGGGCTGGAGACGGATGGGATCGATGTAAAGCAGGAAGAGGAAGTGCAAGATATGGAAAAAGGAAGTTCTGATAACGACGCTGACATTTCAGAGGATTATAATGAATCCTCACCCGATCGGATCTCCCAAGAGTCCTTCGTCCAATCAGAGACTCAATCTCCACTGCAGAGTGATAAATCAGCCAATCAGCCGGCTGCAGACACAGCCGGACATCACGGACTTCAGATGGTAAGACATTGTTTACTTTTAGCATCACTTGTGTTCATGCTCAAGTACTTAGTATTGTTGTCGTTATAGGTCTTGTTAAAAGCTGCCTTAAGTCTGTGTGTGTGTGTGTGTGTGTGTGTGTGTGTGTGTGTGTGTGTGTGTGTGTGTGTGTGTGTGTGTGTGTGTGTGTGTGTGTGTGTGTGTGTGTGTGTGTGTGTGTGTGTGTGTGTGTGTGTGTGTGTGTGTGTGTGTGTGTGTGTGTGTGTGTGTGTGTGTGTGTGAAGCAGACAGTAGTGTGTGTTCCTGGGTGCTAAAGTGTTGTGAAGCGGCCTCTTCTCTGGCCACAGTCTGGGTGGAAGAGCCATCTGCCGCGTGGAGCTGCCTGGCTCCACTCTCCCTCTATCCCTGGGTCTCTGTGGGTCTCTGAGTCTCAGACCCGGCTGCCAGCATTATGAACAGATTGAGCCGTTTCTAACAATGCTTTAGCCCCCATCAGAGCCCTGTTCCCTGGGTAATAGAGGGGGGTGGTGTGCCCTGGGTGTTTGGGTCCCTGGGTCTCTGTGGGTGTCTGTGAGTCTCACACCCTGCTTCTGCTGGAGAGTCATTTTCAGTCTCCTCTCCACAATTGTCCCCTACAAATGATTTATTATCATTATCTTTGCATTTAAATGATTTATTTCATCAGTAATATGGTTCCCTAACACAATGCACATGGTCTGGAGCTCACTGGGGTCCTGCATATGCTTTAATCAGGCGTTTTGACACTTTTTTCCACGAAAATGATTTTTAATCACTATCATGGGGCTATAAATCAAATTCCGGGTAATTCGGAGCACAATTGTACCTTTTACTATTTAAATGTATTTGTATTATATATTTTTGGGCTAGAAAAGTGACATTTCTGGGTGATTTTGTCAGTTTATGGAGCTTAGCCTACAAATATTGGAGGTTCCAGGACGAATTTGGGAGCTCCCAGGCGGCCTGCCACGCGCCCCCACCCGCGGAGAGAAGAAAAAAGTGAAGAAAACGGTTAATTATATCTTAAAATAATCAAAGATGAAGTTTTAGAACGGAGAAGGGGCTCGAAAGTCGAAGCCCCGGACACTTTTCCACTTCTCCGTCAACATTTTCAACGGAGAAGGGGAAACTTTTTTTTCCCCTTCTCCGTCGAAAATATTCATCCATCCATTTCAGACTACTGTCCGCACGATTTCGGAAACCCGGTTTTTGAAGGCATTCAGAAAAAAAAACGGCTGTCTGATATCCTGGATGAATGTATCCGCTCCAAGTGCACTCTGTCTCGGATATATTTGATGCCTGGAGACCCCCCAGCCTGGTTCTTACAGAACTTTAAGTTTGCAAACTGGTCTCTGGAGGAATGCGAGGGGAGTTTGAGGGGACTCTACCATCAGTATGAGGCACTATTTTCGGATACTTTTTTTCCCTTTTCACCCCTTTTCCCTGGTTCTCACAGAAGTTAACTCTGACTTTTTCTGACTCTGGAGGAATGCAAGGGGAGTTGACAGGGGACTCTACCCGCATTATGAGGCACTATCTTTGGATACTTTTTTACATTTTCTGCACAGCCTGCTCTCTGGGTTCACGGGTTCACTCTTTCTCTATTCACACCACTTTTCCCAACGTTTCAAACACGTATTCCTGGGTAGAAAAGCCATGTTCTGCCTCCCGCTGTCTGGGTACACTCTCCCTCTATTCACACCACTTTTCCCCACGTTTCAAACACTTATTCCTGGGTAAATTAGGTCTGTCACTTTGGGTAACCGCACCACTGTCGGACGTCTCCCGAGAGTGGACGTCCATTGCCTTTATATAGGGTTAGGGTTAGGCATGTGTTGGTTCTGGTTAAGGTTAGGATAAGTCTCCAGGAAATGCATGTAAGTCAATGTAATGTCCCCCGAAGTGATGTATACATGTATGTGTGTGTGTGTGTGTTAGTCTCTTAGAGAGCAATCTTCACCCCCTTCTGGCAAACTGTGGTACTGCAACCCTTCTGACACCTCAGACTTTTTATTATGTATTTCTACAGTGTATTTATTCTAGAAGTTCACACTCTTCTAGCTATATCCCCTTACCCATTGTCATTATTATATTAATCAGAATTAAGACATAATAACATGTGTATTTTGGTTCTAGTCTCATTTTCTCTTTCGCAGTTGAAGTTGAGCTTATTTTATTTATCTCACCTTCCTTTTATCAATACATCCTAATATGTTGCAGATCATTATCTTTTGTATTGATGATTATCCAGATCTAATTGCTCTCTTCAATCTGTCATCAGGGGTTGCCGGGTCCACCTGGGCTAACAGGACCAGCCGGGCTTAAAGGAGACACGGTATGTATTTTAAACACAAACAGGAAATCTCTTAGATATCAACTAGATTCATTTAAAGATATTAGGATTTCTTTAGCCCTGAGTGCGGGATAAACTGAAAAGAGTCAATCGAAGCTTCTAACAGCATGATACGATGATACAAAAGTAAACGTGCGAGTCGAGGCGCTCTCCCCATTCAGCTGTCGCCTGTCGCGTGTGCGTTGGGTCAGCCGAGGTGAAGGAAGAGATCGATTCTTCCTGTCCATCACGGGTTATCAACTGTAGTCCTCTTCTATTGGCCGGCGTCGACGGGGGCGTGTCCAATGAAAATCCTGCCGTTTTCTGCTGCTAAATTACATCATTCTAATGTCTGTGGTTATTTAAACATTCCCTAATAACTAAAGCCGGGACTCGATGAAAAAAATTAATCTAATTAATTAGAGGCTTTGTAATTAACTAATCGAAATTAATCGCATTTTTAATCAAATGTACATATTTGACCTGAGAACAGCGAGAAGCCATTTCCACATGGATGTGACTCCAGGTGGTCTACAGTCGAGTGCAGTCCAGGGAGCCAGGGAGCTGGTTATTCTCTCAGACGTGGACTGACTTATCCTGGCCCTGAAACCAGTCATCTGGTGGAGTGTGGGTTGGGTCAGGGTGTGGTTCCTTGCACTCGGAGTCGGGCTAACGTCCATGCTAGCTGCTACATGCTAGCTGCTACATGCTAGCTGCTACATGCTAGCTGCTACATGCTTTGCATTTAGGTGATACTTTAGGCTTGATGTGCTGCGGCTCTTATCGACGCTTCCATCCGTCCGTTTTTTAAAACAAAATGTCCCATCCACGGGCCGACCAAAGCGGTCTCATCAGCTTGTTCCTTCATGTTTGACTATTGTTCACCGTGGTTTGTTGTTGTTTGAAGTCCCATGCTGAAGCCATGAACGTTAGTTGGTGCTCCAGTATAATCGGTCCGCCTGAAACTCATCCAGTGAGAAACGTTCCGCTGTGCAAAAAGAAGTGCGATTAAAGTGCGATTAAAAATGCGTAAAAAATTTTAACGCGTTAATTTTTGTGTAATTAATTCATCTTAATTAACGCGGTTAAAGTCCCCGCCCTACTAATAACACAATTTCAGCGTCAATAAATGTTAAACCCAGTGTGTTTAGGGTACAACATCACATGTCACTTCATGTTCAATTCACGGTTTCAAAACGTAGCGTTCGCCGAACAGATAGTTAATCAGATAAATTATTTTTGATTATTTGGCCTCTTCACTTCCCTCCTCTGATTAAACCTCACACACAGAGACGTTTGGTGCCATGTGAAGTGATTTCTGAAAGACAGCGCAAAGTGCTTCAGAACAGTTTAAGCTTGTAAATGGCACTTCAATCAGGTACCATTTATTTCCAGATCACACAGGTTTACAATCTCCTTAAGATATGAAACTCAGGTATAGGCTGCTGAAGCTAAAAGACACATTACCAAGAGCTTGATGAACAGTTTCCACCTCAGCTTTTTGTGGAGTTCTTCTGCTCCCTAGTGGTCAAACATGGCTCTAAATTGTGTATGAAAAGCTAGATTTGTTGTATCTGTTTACCAGTGAAGGCAAAAGTACACACATAGAAGTACAGATACTCGTGTTTAAAAATACTCTGGTGAAAGTAGAAGTACTGACTAAACTTCTTTACTCAAGTCAAAGCACAGAGGCTTTGAAGTGTACTTCAGTAAAAAGTACCCATAGCTAGCAGCTGCTTTAAAGAGTACCTGACCTCCCTTTATATTAATAGAACAATAATGTCGTTGTTAGCTAATGAATGTTTCCATGGTGACCAACGGCAACATGACAACGTTTCCATTGGTCCCTCTTCTTTAGAGAAGACCAGGAAGTGATGGATACACGGATCGTGTTCCAACCAATAGGCACGCAGTGACTCTAAAGAATAATGATCACGCACCAACACACATTCAGACTAAAGGAACCAGCTGTTTGGAGAATGAGAGAAGTAGAAAGTACAGGTATTTGAGTTCAACATGTAAGAAGTAGAAAGTACAGGTATTTGAGTTCAACATGTAAGAAGTAGAAAGTACAGGTATTTGAGTTCAACATGTGAGAAGTAGAAAGTACAGGTATTTTGAGTTCAACATGTAAGAAGTAGGAAAGTACAGGTATTTGAGTTCAACATGTGAGAAGTAGAAAGTACAGGTATTTGTGTTCAACATGTGAGAAGTAGAAAGTACAGGTGTTTGTGTTCAACATGTAAGAAGTAGAAAGTACAGGTATTTGAGTTCAACATGTAAGAAGTAGAAAGTACAGGTATTTGTGTTCAACATGTAAGAAGTAGAAAGTACAGGTATTTGGGTTCAACATGTAAGAAGTAGAAAGTTCAGGTATTTGTGTTCAACATGTGAGAAGTAGAAAAGTACAGGTATTTGTGTTCAACATGTAAGAAGTAGAAGGTACAGGTATTTGAGTTCAACATGTAAGAAGTAGAAAGTACAGGTATTTGAGTTCAACATGTAAGAAGTAGAAAGTACAGGTATTTGAGTTCAACATGAGAGAAGTAGAAAGTACAGGTATTTGAGTTCAACATGTAAGAAGTAGAAAGTACAGGTATTTGAGTTCAACATGTGAGAAGTAGAAAGTACAGGTATTTGGGTTCAACATGTAAGAAGTAGAAAGTACAGGTATTTGTGTTCAACATGTGAGAAGTAGAAAGTACAGATATTTGAGTTCAACATGTAAGAAGTAGAAAGTACAGGTATTTGTGTTCAACATGTGAGAAGTAGAAGGTACAGGTATTTGAGTTCAACATGTAAGAAGTAGAAAGTACAGGTATTTGAGTTCAACATGTAAGAAGTAGAAAGTACAGGTATTTGAGTTCAACATGTAAGAAGTAGAAAATACAGGTATTTGAGTTCAACATGTGAGAAGTAGAAAGTACAGGTATTTGTGTTCAACATTTAAGAAGTAGAAAGTACAGGTATTTGTGTTCAACATGTAAGAAGTAGAAAGTACAGGTATTTATGTTCAACATGTGAGAAGTAGAAAGTACAGGTATTTGAGTTCAACATGTAAGAAGTAGAAAGTACAGGTATTTGTGTTCAACATGTAGAATACAACATGTAAGAAGTAGAAAGTACAGGTATTTGTGTTCAACATGTAAGAAGTAGAAAGTACAGGTATTTGGGTTCAAAATGTAAGAAGTAGAAAGTAAAAGGTCATCAGAAAAATAAGTAGTGGAGTAAAGTACTGATACCAGAGACATGTACTTAAGTATTAATTGTACTCCACTATTTCCCACCTCTGCTGTTTACATATTAAAATAATCTCTTTGTTTTCTGTCCTCTCAGGGTTATTCAGGCGTTATGGGCAGGACCGGGCGGACAGGAAATCAGGGTCCCATTGGTCCTCCTGGGATGCCGGCCATTGGTGTTTTTAAAAACTCTGAAGAAGAGTGGGAGGATTTTAAGGTAAACAGCTGATACATCTCTGATCCAGTAACCCATCGATCTTTGGTGATTGAACTGGGATCTGGTAAATCAAGTAGTATTATGCCAATATAATGTAATTCAAATAAATTAAACATACACAGTGCTTTGCCTGTTTCGCTGGTTTTCAAATTAATATTGACGGTGTTTGTGTTGTTGTATATTGAGCCTTCACAAAATATCGGTTTCATAGTAGGCCTACTATTATAGTAGTAGTTGTAGTATTATACTAGCATATACACAGGGCCGTCCCTCCCTACAGGCCGATCATGGGGTCCTCGGCTTATGAGCTTGGCTTGTGCGCAGTTCTCAGCGCAGTTCTCAGCGTAGTTCACAGATGTATTTACCATTTACAAAAAAGTATAAAAAAGTAACTGTGTTGATAATAATAATAAAAAGGAATTATATTTGCAAAGTACTTTGTTTCCAAAACATTTTTTTTTCACTCCTGTCGGTTGGGGGGGGGGGCCTCATCTCACAATGTCGCTTGGGGCCCCAAGTTGGCCAGGGACGGCCCTGCATATACATCAGTAATATTGTAACACATATACTTGTATATTTCACATGTCACCTAATATATATATATTGTAAAGAATTCAATATACCACAAATTAATCAAATCACAAACAGATAAAGGCTCTACGACATTAATGAAGTTTTATATTATACATCCAATTTTAGTGATTTCTTCCCCCTGATAATTACAAAATACTTTTCTTCCATGTCCTTACAGAAAGAGAAGATCTACAAAAAGCTGGTCTCCTCCTGGCCGGTAAGTGTTTGTTTTAAAAAACATGAATGCACTTCCCTTCTTCCCCACAGAAAATAATATCCCCTTATTTACAGAGTTAATACATCCTAATTCAATAATAAATACATATAAAATATGCATTTGCAGAAACGCAAGGGGCCTCCGGGGCCTCCTGGACCTCTTGGACATGAAGGACCAATTGTAAGTATAAGCGTTATTGATTTCTTGAAAGGGAAAAGGCTATCATGATAATACTAAGCAACAAACCAAACAGGATATTGTAAAAGCCCTCCGGTTGCTCGTTTTGTTTGCAGGGGCGGCCTGGAAGTGACGGGAAGCAAAGACGAAAGGGAGTTGAAGGGAAAATCGTAGGTATCTCTACTTTATTTGCATCTCATCTACAGCGAGGCCTTGTGAGATTAGACAATGTCCTTGACTATCTCCTCTTACATTTTCCTCATCTGACGCATTGCTTTCCTTTTCCCTCAGAATGTATTTAGCGCCTATGAGTGGGAAAAGAAAGAAATATCTGCAAATATATAATACATTGTGACTTTTTTCCTGATGTCGGACCTGACGAATAGACGAGTCTGAGTCTGGACAAACCCTACAAAGAGTTCATGTGTCAAAATAGCAAGCATTTATCACATGAACCCTTTTAAACAAAGCAATATATCTAATTTAAACCTGGTTCAATCCAAACTCTTCAGCAAAGCCAGTAAATCCATCGTGTGTGAATGTGTGTATACATTAAACAGTTCCAGTAAGAGAGATAGTCCAACCAATATACAGCATGCAGTATCAATCAATCAATCAATCAATGTTTATTTATAGCCCAATATTACAAATGTTACATTTGTCTCAGTGGTCTTCACAGTGTGTACAGAATATCAGTATGACAATACGACACCCTCTGTCCTCAGACCCTCTGTCCTTAGACCCTCTGTCCTTAGACCCTCTGTCCTCAGACCCTCTGTCCTCAGACCCTCTGTCCTTAGACCCTCACATCGTACAAGGAATCAAGTATCTCTCCTTGTACCCAAATCATCAATCATCTGTCGACTTTTAGCAACTCCATTGAAGGAAGATCAGTTTTGAAATGTAATGGTTTCTCTCTCAGCCCACGCTACACGGTTTATTAAACTTTGAGCACGGTACACCTGGAGTACTGCCATTTTTATCGCTATCTCCGACTTTTATTTTTGTACTCTATTTTATATTTTATTTTTTGATTTCTTATTATTATTACAATTATTTGTTTAATCTCTCAAAGTGTATCAGTATCCCTTGTTGTGAGGCACTTCGAGATTTGTCTTGGCAGATGAGAAGCGCTATATAAATTAAATATATTATTATTATTATTATTATCAAGTTAGATGAAAATCAGGCAAGCGAATCTTCCTTTATTCATTCTGACATAAAACCAATTGAACCAAACAAAAACCTCCTTGACACAGGTATCATGAAACAAGCGAAATTCAATGAACTGCATCATTAATAATATGTGATATAAATAAGAAAATATATCATCAAATATCTGGGGTTGGGGTTACGAGACAGAACGATAACACTTTAATGGTCAGATCCAGTCTGAAATGCTCCTGGCATCACAGCAGCTCCATGTGTAACATCAACAGACAAACATCAAGACACAACACATGGAAGACATATCAAAGAGCCTTCAGCGTGCATCTGATCTGGATTCAGCTCTGTGTTCACTGAGAGGATGGACTGGAGCTCAGAGGATGCTTCAGGCTGACTTTACTGATCTCCATTAGATGGTAGCAGTTCCTATCCTCTGTTCAGAGCATGGTTTGGGACCCAGAGGATGCTGTTGGACAGCCTCTCAGGTTATTATGGTCTGCTGAGTCAGAAAGATATTTGAAACCAGGAGTCTTGATCACATGTTGAGTTGTTCTTCAGGGCAGTCCTGGACCACGGGGGGTCCCTGGTCCTCAGGGCCGACCTGGAAGAGAAGGGCCCTCAGGACACCCTTCTGCCCCGGGACATCCAGGCCTACCTGGAGAACAGGTAAAGACATTGGTGAAACAATCTCCCTGGTCCCCGGCTTGAGCTTCATCCTCAGGATCCATGTATCTGGAATCCTCTCCAGAAAGGAAGGAGTCATCACATACAGAGCATCAGCTAGTTCCTGAGCAGTGTCCTTCACATGCTGATATCCAAGAGAGGGAGTCACACAGTCACAAGATGGAGGAATAGCGGGACTTGTGTCTAATCATACATCCCGTCATGAACAAAATACTGAGTTTTTCTCTAAATGTTGGCTTTTTTCTGAAAATCTAAAAAATCTGACTTTTTCGTCAAAATTATGACTTTTTCCGACTTTTTTTAAAAATCCGGACATTTTCGGAATACTTCAAAATGTTAATAATCACTGGTCCCCGGCTTGAGCTCCAGTCTCAGGATCCATGTCTCTGGGATCCTCTCCAGAAAGGAAGGAGTCATCACATACAGAGACTAGTTCCTGAGCAGTGTCCTTCACATGCTGATATCCAAGAGAGGGAGTCACACAGTCACAAGATGGAGGAATAGAAAGCAGTGTTCAATGTTTACTTCAGATTAGCTCCAGGTCAGAAATGAGCATGCTTGATGTCTCTCTCCATAGAGGCTGAGTCATCATGTTCATCACATAGCTACTGTAAGGGAAACGTCTGCAGCCATGGAGAGTCAGGACTCAGAGACACGAGGAGAGCTGGAGCTTTGATGTCAAACACTGATAGTTTATTACAAGGATGCGGCCGGAGAATTCACATCACAAGTCGCAGCAGCCAAAGGTTCTGACTGCCCGGTGGGTTGCCATGGCAACTCTGCCCAGCCTCTCTCTGGATAGACCTTTAACTAGTTCACAGAGAGTGAACACCTGGAGACACCGAGTCACTTCTCTGACTCGATGGCTCTGTGACCGAGAGCTGACCGGTCATACAACTGGTAATGTCAACAATAGCTGAGACTTCCCATTCCTTAAGACAGATCACAGACTTAGGGTTGGTCGTAAATGTCAACACGCAGAAAAGGTTAGACAAATTAATCCCTAACAGCTATCATATGCCTCAAACCGTCCTGATGCTCTTCTCGGTAATCAGACATCCTGTCATGTTCACAGCTACAGTTGGGATGCCTTTGTTAGCATGTGACTCTCATGTTGGAAGAGGACATTCAGTATTTTCCCAACAGACATGTAAAATATGTGTTTTCACAATTATCATCTGTACTCATCAGTGCAATCGTGCTATAAATCCACTTTCTACTCGTCCCTATAGGGTCCCCAGGGCTACAGAGGAGAGAGGGGCCGAAAAGGGGAGCTGGGTGAGTGGGTAAGAGTGGATTTCTAATGCTATGAGGGTGGAGATAATTATATAATTGTACATATAGTTTATAAATACTGTATGTCTGAGTCTATTAGCTTAGCTAGCCAACTACCTTTTCATTCCTGCCGGTGACCACTATATCAATATTCACTGGGGGTTACAGAAGTGTTGGCTAATACACTATTTTGTGAACTACTGTATGTCGTTGAACTGGAGCATTTTATGTATTGTTGTTAGTTAAGCTTGTGTTTCTCTGTCTGTAGGGTTATCATGGGGAGGCTGGACCACAGGGACACAGAGAACGTAAAGGAGACAAGGTGAAATGCTAACACACACACACACACACACACACACACACACACACACACACCATGTATACATCACTTCAGGGGACATTACATTGACTTACATGCATTTCCTGGAGACTTATCCTAACATTAACCATAACCAACACATGCCTAACCCTAACCCTTACCCTTAACCTAACCAAGTCTTCACCCTAAAATTAATGACTCCCCTTATGAGGACCTCCAATTTGTCCCCATAAGGGAGGCGAGTCCCCACACGTGACTGTAACAGATTTAGGTCCCCACAAGTATAGTAATGCTAGGCCACACACACACACACACACACACACACACACACACACACACACACACACACACACACACACACACACACACACACACACAATAGCAGAGCCATCTACACCACGAGACACTGCAGAGGTTTTGTTTTTTTCAAACATCTCTTTATTAGTTTTTATGCACAGAAATGACACTTAATAAACAAGACAGACTTTACATACTATCAGCAAAACAAAACAGGAAAAGAAAGAAAGAAAGAAGAAAATCAAAACACAGCCCAAATAATATTAAATATAATAAATAATATAATATAAAGTGTCTTCAATCTCCCAATCATGTTGTTGACCATTATGCTCCAGGAACCTGTCCAGTTTCTTTTTAAGGAAAACACTTGACACCGCAGAGATATTAAAAATGTCCACATATGACATTTTTTGCAATCCTCATATGTCATCCTGCAGTCACTCACAGAGGATGGGACACTGCGCTTATCGAATGGATTTACAGCATCCTGTGAAGGATCCCAAATCAAATGTATTGTTTACATGCTGCTGGTGCAAAACCAGAACAGTTTGAATTAAAACCAGGAGTGGTAAAAAAGGGCGAGGCTGCATCAGCTGAATATGTGATTCTGATTTTTCCTCTTTTCGTCGCCATCAGGGAAATAAAGGAGTCCGAGGCATCATCGGTATCCCTGGTTACATCGTAAGTATGGATTACTCTACGATATAATCACAACAACTGTCACGCCTCCGTCATTGGAGATAACTATTTTAATATACACGACAAATCCAAATACAGCAGAACTGAAAATCATAACTTTCAAGTCAACTTTATCGTCATCGTGTTGTATCGTTTCCCCAATCCCGAATACAAAATTACAAATATGTATACAATATGTATACAATATGTATATCCTATATATACACAATCACCAGACACATTTATACACATGCACACATTAAGATAAAAGCACAACAATCAATATATACAAAATAACAGTCACTAATGTACATTTCCCAAAGATATTGCAGTAGCTGTTATTTTGTATATATTGATTGTGTATATATACAGTGTTGGGAAACTTCACTTTCTACATGAACTAGTTCAGTTCACAGTTCACAAATTTTAAAATGAACTAGTTCAGTTCATAGTTCATAATTCAAAATGTTGAACTAAAGTTCATGGTTTCAAAAATGAACTAATTTATAGTTTATAGTTATTTTTTCAATACGTTGCTGCGAGCTATTATTTGTCTCCTGTACGATGTTAATGGGATTTGGGTGGGAGTGGATCTGTTTTGCCTCTTTTTTATTCGCCACTCGCACATACCGTGAAAGGATGGTCGTGTGCTTATTCTCAATGTGCCATTTAAGGTTTGATGTCGACGTCGCCGATGTACGGACTTGCTTTTTTCAAACCGGGCGGACACAGTTTACAGGCAAACGTTTGATTTGTTCCGTCTGAGTCGGTACTGACTTTAACGTAAAACTCTTTTAAATGCTCATACGCCGACGCCGTAGAGTCTCACTCTGAGCGAGTGCTGCTGCAGCTGCTCTCGGCTTCGTCCATACTAATTCATTCATTCATTCAATGCTCGCCGGTTCCGCGGTTCCACATTGTTTGTTGTGAGGAGTCTGATATATTTAGTATATTTATATTTTAGTGCGACAGCCAGGGGTGACAGGCGCGTACACGTCACAGGCAGCTTGCTGTTGCCAGATTGGGTGGTTTTCCGCATTATTTTGAAGCCTGTTTACGGTGTGTTTTAACTGGGTTTTCGGCTGAAAGGCATGAAATCTGGCACACTTTTGAACGCCGTTATAATACAGTGCTGAGAATGAACGCACTTTTGAACGCCGTTATACAGCGCTGAGAATGAACGCGTTCTCAATTACGTTCATCTAGCGGAAATACAGTACGTTCAGTTCACGTTCGCCCAAAATATGAACGCGTTCATGAACGATCGTTCATTAAACGCGTTCAGGTACATCACTGTATATATATATATATATATATATAGGAAGTACATATTTGTATATTTGTATTCGGGATTGTGGGAAACGGTTTTTTCGATCTCTCTGTCTACACACAAACTGAAAGATTGACAATAAAGTTGACTTTGATTGTTTACCTTCAATATCTATATGTCTTGTGTTCAGGGTATTCCCGGAGCCAGGGGTCCTGCTGGCTTTCTGGGACCGTCAGGAGTTACGGTCAGTGTCAGTCATCCATATCTGTATACAAACCGGTCATTAGCATCCTCATACAGCCTCTGTAATCAGCAGACCTTTGATGCTTTTATGATTATGGGTCACTTCGGTTATTTTTCATTTCCTCGCTCCTCGAGCTCGGTCTCACCGGAAGTTGATTTGTCCGCGCCATCTTGAGTAACGTCCCATGGCCTTATTTTTGCCGGAGGACCGAGGAGAGATAATCGAGGAACTACCAGACCATCCTCTGGTGAAATCCTCAGACACTCGCCCCGCCCCCTCACTGTGTATCGCTCACCGATTGGACGATGCGGCGCATGCACTGATCTGGCTGCTGTCAGACGATCAGCTGTGCAGCGTCATCACAAACGGACGTCGCTTCACGTGACGCTCCGGAGGAAAGGACGTCCCATTGCTCTTAAAGCTCATGTCCCTGCTTCTCGTGGTTTCCTTGCGTCTCTCCTTCCCTGGTGTGAGGGACTAGTCGCAGGGAAAGGACGCAAGTGAGGGAAGCAAGGAATCCATTTAACCGAAGTGAGAAGCAGCTATTGAGTCAAGGTCGTTAACATTTAAAGATTTCATAGAATAGACGCCTTTAGTTATGCATAAAGCAAAACGCAGAATACTGCCAGGAAATAAACACGTGTTTTAATTTCAGAGGACGAGCATCATAGAAGGAAATGAAATGTTAAGCGTCAGTTTGCACGTACCACTTTAAAGCAGATGAGTGTCTCTTGGCGTAAAGAAGTGGAGTTCTTTGCCGAATTATTTAAAGGGCTGTAAGAACATTTCTATGTTTAAGAACATGGATAAAGAAAGCGTAATTAGAGAGTATGAACTGTGACTGAAAGAATATTGCTTTTATTTGACTTTTTTATGGTTATTTCATTTCCAGGGAGGGGTCGGAGCTCAAGGCTTTGGGGGACCACCTGGCCCACCTGTAAGTTTGTTATACTTCTACAATATCTGCATTAAAATGATATAATAATGATGGTGGATTTAATATAGACGTGCCATTGAAGTGCATTTATTCATCTGCTCAGGGACAAATGGGTCCCAGAGGAATAACAGGCGTGTTGGGCGTCAAAGGACCTCCGGTGAGTAGCTGATAAATCCAAATCGACTCATAAATGGATATTAAAATAAAACCTGTTTAACTGATAAACGTGTTGTAGGGTCATCGGGGTGATCTGGGTCCCAGAGGAGCAGCTGGACCTCAGGTGACAAAACACACCACGACTCTACAAGAGACCAATACACTTCAAAACAGAAACTCACAGACAGGTTATATACAGTACTGAAAAAGGCTTCAAATTACATTTTTGAACATTTTAAAGTGAAATGCTTCAATCTGGTGCACTTTGAGCAGACTTACGAGAGACCTGGGGCGGGTGGCGCAGTGGTCTGTGCGTTTCATCATCAGATCAATCATGTTGGGGAACTCCAGTTCGAAACCCGCTCCCGCCCCACTGCGTCAGGCCGTTGTGTCCTTGGGCAAGACACTTCACCCGTGCGTGTTGTCCACAGTAGATGACCATTGCATGTATTTGTAAAGCGCTTTGAGAGTCATTGATAAAGCGCTATAATAACTATAAGGATTATTACCTGATCTAGGGGTACAACTCTAAACACCCATATGAAAAATATCTGTATACATTTCAATAATCATACTGTAAGGGAAACTTCTGCAGCAATGGAGAGTCAGGACTCAGAGAGACACGAGGAGAGCTGGAGCTTTGATGTCAAACACTGATAGTTTATTACAAGGATACGATGATGATGTGAATTTCAAAATTGGTTAATGTAATAATCGTTTTGGTCTTATATTTTTTTTCGGGGGGGGGGGGGCTTTTTCCAGTTTAGAGCAATAGCCCCTCCAAATGTCTGTGCACGTCCCTGTTCACAAGTAGCCTATAACGGCCGGAGAATTCATATCACAAGTCACAGCAGCCAAAGGTTCGGACTGCACGCGTGGGTTGCCATGGCAATTCTGCCGCGCCTATCTCTGCCTTTTAACTAGTTCAGCGAGAGTAAACAACATATTTGGGGAGATAGACTAAACAGCTGGGCCCCCTGAATCACTTGACCCTTAATGGCTTCGAAGCCAGCGTTCCCACAGCCGTAAACCATTTCGTGACCGAGAGTTGAACTGGTTTATCAAGATAGCTGGAGCCTCCCATTCCTTAAGAGAGATGCCGGAGCCAGGGTTGGTCGTAAATGTCAACACACAGAAAAGGTTAAATATCGAGGAGTAAAGACAGGAATATTCTTTGACACGTACAAATATGTGAACATAACCAATAACCTATACATTTAACTTATGTTGTTGTTGTTGTTGTTGTTGTTGTTGTTGTTGTTCATTCATATCTTATTTGACCTGGTTAACATTTATTTATGCATATTTTTCTAATTAATCTCATTTTAAACTATATTTTTGCTTTACTGTCCTATAAGATAAGATAAGATAAGACTTTACTTATCCCGAAGGAAATTGTTGTGCCAGAGTTACACAAATACAATTAACACAGCAGCACAATAGTAAAAACTGTACACTAACAGAACCGTAAAAAGTAAAATTAAATATCTACAGGAAACAAAGACATAATTAAAGTAAATATTAACAGTATTTAGCATACTGTATAGTACACATTGGAATGATTTCAAACCTGTTTGTATGTATCCACAGAGACTGGATAAATGTGTGAGCTGAATGTGTGCTTCTGCTGCGTTTCAGGGAGAGTGTGGTCCCGATGGAGCGGTGGGGCCTCCCAGCGTCCGCGGGCCTCAGGTATCAAAGACTGAAGTGTTTGATTCTACATTAATACCAAAGCATTTCAATCCGGAGAGACTTCCTTTCTTTGTTTCAGAACATTTATCGACACGTGGCCATATGATAGAAATTTAAATAGTCTTTGGCGATTATACCCCGATCCTGATATCGTATATCTTAAAGGTCGCCTATTCTGCAAAATCCACTTTTCCACATCTCCGCTACATCAACGTGTGTCCCCTCTTCTTCATGTCTCTTCTACATCAACATGTGTCCCCTCTTCTTCATGTCTCTTCTACATCAACATGTGTCCCCTCTTCTTCGTGTCTCTTCTACATCAACATGTGTCCCCTCTTCTTCTTCATGTCTCTTCTACATCAACATGTGTCCCCTCTTCTTCATGTCTCCTCTACATCAACATGTGTCCCCTCTTCTTCATGTCTCCTCTACATCAACATGTGTCCCCTCTTCTTCATGTCTCTTCTACATCAACATGTGTCCCCTCTTCTTCATGTCTCTTCTACATCAACATGTGTCCCCTCTTCTTCATGTCTCTTCTACATCAACATGTGTCCCCTCTTCTTCATGTCTCTTCTACATCAACATGTGTCCCCTCTTCTTCATGTCTCTTCTACATCAACATGTGTCCCCTCTTCTCCATGTCTCTTCTACATCAACATGTGTCCCCTCTTCTTCATGTCTCTTCTACATCAACATGTGTCCCCTCTTCTTCATGTCTCCTCGACATCAACATGTGTCCCCTCTTCTTCATGTCTCCTCGACATCAACATGTGTCCCCTCTTCTTCATGTCTCTTCTACATCAACATGTGTCCCCTCTTCTTCATGTCTCCTCGACATCAACATGTGTCCCTCTTCTTCATGTCTCTTCTACATCAACATGTGTCCCCTCTTCTTCATGTCTCTTCTACATCAACATGTGTCCCCTCTTCTCCATGTCTCTTCTACATCAACATGTGTCCCCTCTTCCTCATGTCTCTGTTTTGACTGAGTGTAGAAATAAGCCTCATCGTTCACTGCAAACTCGAATATCATTAAAAACTAAACATTCCCTTGTTTTTATGTCTTGGGCCTCACACGTTTTTAAATATCATCCTATTTCACTTGGTTTTAGTTGAGTGATTTGGTTTATTTATTCTCATTGGTTTAATATTCTACAAATGGTGTTCTGCTTTTACCACCATTTCACCAGTTCTTTGTGTGTGTTTTGTTGCCGAGGATTTTCTTTACTTGTCTAAAGAGTAAAGGAAATCCCTCTCAATGTATTTCCGAGATAGAAATGAATGCTCTTTACACACATCATATTTCTGTGTCTTATCATATGAGGCAAAAATGTTTTAAAGAGACAATGTGATTGATATGTTTCTCCAAAGGGAAAGCCAGGACCCGACGGCCCTGCTGGCCCCAAAGGAGACGCTGTGAGTACTCTTTGATCACATGGCAATACTTATGTAGTTGTATCGTGTTTTTATCACATGGCAATACTTATGTTGTTGTATCATGTTTTTATCACATGGCAATACTTATGTTGTTGTATCGTGTTTTTATCACATGGCAATACTTATGTTGTTGTATCATGTTTTTATCACATGGCAATACTTATGTTGTTGTGTCATGTTTTTATCACATGGCAATACTTATGTTGTTGTATGGTGCTTTTATCACATGGCAATACTTATGTTGTTGTATCGTGTTTTTATCACATGACAATACTTATGTTGTTGTATCATGTTTTTATCACATGGCAATACTTATGTTGTTGTATCATGCTTTTATCACATGGCAATACTTATGTTGTTGTGTCATGCTTTTATCACATGGCAATACTTATGTTGTTGTATCGTGTTTTTATCACATGGCAATACTTATGTTGTTGTATCGTGTTTTTATCACATGGCAATACTTATGTTGTTGTATCATGCTTTTATCACATGGCAATACTTATGTTGTTGTCATGCTTTTATCACATGGCAATACTTATGTTGTTGTATCGTGTTTTATCACATGGCAATACTTATGTTGTTGTATCATGCTTTTATCACATGGCAATACTTATGTTGTTGTATCATGTTTTTATCACATGGCAATACTTATGTTGTTGTATCATGCTTTTATCACATGGCAATACTTATGTTGTTGTATCGTGTTTTTATTACATGGCAATACTTATGTTGTTGTATCATGCTTTTATCACATGTCAATACTTATGTTGTTGTATCGTGTTTTTATCACATGGCAATACTTATGTTGTTGTATCGTGTTTTTATCACATGGCAATACTTATGTTGTTGTATCATGTTTTTATCACATGGCAATACTTATGTTGTTGTATTGTGTTTTATCACATGGCAATACTTATGTTGTTGTATCATGTTTTTATCACATGGCAATACTTATGTTGTTGTATCATGTTTTTATCACATGGCAATACTTATGTTGTTGTATCATGTTTTTATCACATGGCAATACTTATGTTGTTGTATCATGTTTTTATCACATGGCAATACTTATGTTGTTGTGTCGTGTTTTTATCACATGGCAATACTTATGTTGTTGTATCATGTTTTTATCACATGGCAATACTTATGTTGTTGTATCATGCTTTATCACATGGCAATACTTATGTTGTTGTATCATGTTTTATCACATGGCAATACTTATGTTGTTGTATCGTGTTTTTATCACATGGCAATACTTATGTTGTTGTATCGTGCTTTTATCACATGGCAATACTTATGTTGTTGTATCGTGTTTTTATCACATGGCAATACTTATGTTGTTGTATCGTGCTTTTATCACATGGCAATACTTATGTTGTTGTATCATGTTTTTATCACATGGCAATACTTATGTTGTTGTATCGTGTTTTTATCACATGGCAATACTTATGTTGTTGTATCGTGTTTTTATCACATGGCAATACTTATGTTGTTGTATCGTGTTTTTATCACATGGCAATACTTATGTTGTTGTATCGTGTTTTTATCACTTGGCAATACTTATGTTGTTGTATCGTGTTTTTATCACATGGCAATACTTATGTTGTTGTATCGTTTTTTTATCACATGGCAATACTTATGTTGTTGTATCGTGCTTTTATCACATGGCAATACTTATGTTGTTGTATCATGTTTTTATCACATGGCAATACTTATGTTGTTGTATCGTGCTTTTATCACATGGCAATACTTATGTTGTTGTATCGTGTTTTTATCACATGGCAATACTTATGTTGTTGTATCGTGTTTTTATCACATGGCAATACTTATGTTGTCGTATCGTGTTTTTATCACATGGCAATACTTATGTTGTCGTATCGTATTTTTATCACATGGCAATACTTATGTTGTCGTATCGTGTTTTTATCACATGGCAATACTTATGTTGTCGTATCGTGTTTTATCACATGGCAATACTTATGTTGTCGTATCATGCTTTTATCACATGGCAATACTTATGTTGTACGTATCGTGCTTTTATCACATGGCAATACTTATGTTGTCGTATCGTGTTTTATCACATGGCAATACTTATGTTGTGTATCGTGTTTATCACATGGCAATACTTATGTTGTTGTATCGTGTTTTATCACATGGCAATACTTATGTTGTTGTATCGTGTTTTTATCACATGGCAATACTTATGTTGTTGTATCGTGTTTTTATCACATGGCAATACTTATGTTGTTGTGTCATGCTTTTATGCTAGGACGTTTGTATTTTTGCTTTGTTCAGCCCTTTGAGGTATTTCTTGTGATTTGGGGTTATAATACATTTCGATTTGATTTAAAGGGGACCTATCATGCAAAATGCACTTGTTTATGTCTTTTATACACAAATAAAACCCTCTCTCTTTTCCTCCGTACCCAAATCTCTAAAAACGGGGAACAACGGAGCTGATCCAGATGTGCGTCCGATATGACGTAACATCTGAAATGTGGACCCACGGGCCAATCAGAAAGTTGCTATCAGAAACAATGCCCGCCTGTTTTGGACGTAATATGGTCGGTGTTTACATTAGCATCGCTAGCACTCAGAGCTAACCTGTGCTGGACAGCATGTGTGTGAAGAAGCAGGAAGTAGAAAGGAACTCACCTTGTGGTGTAACCGGCAAGAGAGAAAGCCTTTGAGCTCCAGACTGTTTCAGATCCTTGATAATCCATGATATGGCGTTTCATCACGGCAGCATTTAGTTTAGATGGTAGCTGCCGGGTCCCGCATGAGCTCAGACCCCTCCTCTTTAAAGCTTTATCCCCAAATCAGCACTTTAGAAACAGGAAGTGAAACAGAGGGATATGAGGCATGGCTAGAATGATCTGTTTGGTGTTTGGAGCAAAACACTTCAGAGAGATGTTTTTATATATTTGTATATATCTGCGACCTGTGCTGTTGCCTAAACATAGCATGATAGGTGACCTTTAAATATACTAACTACTTGTGTGTTTCTCTTCAGGGAGATACAGGAGATGAAGGAGACATCGGAGAACCTGGACCACCTGGACTTTATGTAAGACAACAACATCTACAAAAAGTATTAATCAGAATCAGAAATGCTCAATGTATCCATGAGGGGAAATGGATTTGGTTAAAGTTGCTCCATTTTACAATATCTTCAATATCTACAGGGTAGTTTTATGAAAGCTGAAGTGCCAGGCTCCTCCAAAAGTGAAACAGAAATATATATATATAAGACATAAAACACAAAAATACGGCAAGAGGAAACAGAAATAATAATAATAGATACAATTTGCATTCTCAAGGGACCCAAAGCCGCTTTACATGGTGAACACACACACAACAAAAGGGGCAAATAATAAAGTAAAAGATTGAATAAATAGCAGTAGTAGTGTTCTCGTAAAAATATAAATAAAATAGTGCAAGTAAATGCAGGAGAAGTCAATTTAGGAAAAATAGAATAAGAAAAGATAAGATTGATAACAACATTTAAAATGTCAATACTAGGAGATGCATTGAATTCCTTTATTGTCATTGAACAGATACAACAAAATACAAATAAACAATCCTGTCAGTGCATATCCAGAAACCAACAAGCCATAATAATAAAAAAATAACTCAGATGTTGTTCTTTCTTTTCATTCCAGGGAGCCAATGGGAATCCAGGACAGTCTGGACCCTCAGGTGATCCCGTAAGATTACTTAAAGCAATTTCTTTACTTCAATAATAATGTATGAAAACATTTAATCTCACCTTATCAAGCTTTACTGGAAGTGTGTGTGTGTGTGTGTGTGTGTGTGTGTGTGTGTGTGTGTGTGTGTGTGTGTGTGTGTGTGTGTGTGTGTGTGTGTGTGTGTGTGTGTGTGTGTGTGTGTGTGTGTGTGTGTGTGTGTGTGTGTGTGTTTTTCTCTACCAGGGTGCTAAAGCAAAGCGAGGTTACAGAGGTGATCGGGGGTTTAATGGAGACCCGGTGAGTTAAATCCCTCCTGTTTTTATTTGCAGGTTCTTTTTAAACACTTTAATCCTTAATTTGTTCTGACCAGAGGAAGTAGTGGAGTACAAATACTTCGTTGCTGTACTTAAGTAAATTGTTCTGGGATCTGTACCTGTACTTTCTACTTCTTACATGTTGAACACAAATACCTGTACTTTCTACTTCTCTCATGTTGAACTCAAATACCTGTACTTTCTACTTCTCACATGTTGAACACAATACCTGTACTTTCTACTTCTTACATGTTGAACCCAAATACCTGTACTTTCTACTTCTCACATGTTGAACACAAATACCTGTACTTTCTACTTCTCACATGTTGAACACAAATACCTGTACTTTCTACTTCTCACATGTTGAACTCAAATACCTGTACTTTCTACTTCTCACATGTTGAACTCAAATACCTGTACTTTCTACTTCTTACATGTTGAACTCAAATACCTGTACTTTCTACTTCTTACATGTTGAACTCAAATACCTGTACTTTCTACTTCTCACATGTTGAACACAAATACCTGTACTTTCTACTTCTCACATGTTGAACTCAAATACCTGTACTTTCTACTTCTTACATGTTGAACACAAATACCTGTACTTCTACTCTACATGTTGAACTCAAATACCTGTACTTTCTACTTCTTACATGTTGAACACAAATACCTGTACTTTCTACTTCTTACATGTTGAACTCAAATACCTGTACTTTCTACTTCTTACATGTTGAACACAAATACCTGTACTTTCTACTTCTTACATGTTGAACTCAAATACCTGTACTTTCTACTTCTTACATGTTGAACACAAATACCTGTACTTTCTACTTCTTACATGTTGAACTCAAATACCTGTACTTTCTACTTCTTACATGTTGAACTCAAATACCTGTACTTTCTACTTCTTACATGTTGAACTCAAATACCTGTACTTTCTACTTCTTACATGTTGAACTCAAATACCTGTACTTTCTACTTTTACATGTTGAACACAAATACCTGTACTTTCTACTTCTTACATGTTGAACCCAAATACCTGTACTTTCTACTTCTTACATGTTGAACACAAATACCTGTACTTTCTACTTCTTACATGTTGAACTCAAATACCTGTACTTTCTACTTCTTACATGTTGAACTCAAATACCTGTACTTTCTACTTCTTACATGTTGAACTCAAATACCTGTACTTTCTACTTCTTACATGTTGAACTCAAATACCTGTACTTTCTACTTCTTACATGTTGAAACACAAATACCTGTACTTTCTACTTCTTACATGTTGAACTCAAATACCTGTACTTTCTACTTCTTACATGTTGAACTCAAATACCTGTACTTTCTACTTCTTACATGTTGAACTCAAATACCTGTACTTTCTACTTCTTACATGTTGAACACAAATACCTGTACTTTCTACTTCTTACATGTTGAACACAAATACCTGTACTTTCTACTTCTTACATGTTGAACACAAATACCTGTACTTTCTACTTCTTACATGTTGAACTCAAATACCTGTACTTTCTACTTCTCACATGTTGAACCCAAATACCTGTACTTTCTACTTCTTACATGTTGAACTCAAATACCTGTACTTTCTACTTCTCACATGTTGAACCCAAATACTTGTACTTTCTACTTCTTACATGTTGAACCCAAATACCTGTACTTTCTACTTCTTACACGTTGAACTCAAATACCTGTACTTTCTACTTCTCACATGTTGAACCCAAATACTTGTACTTTCTACTTCTTACATGTTGAACTCAAATACCTGTACTTTCTACTTCTCTCATGTTGAACTCAAATACCTGTACTTTCTACTTCTCACATGTTGAACACAAATACCTGTACTTTCTACTTCTTACATGTTGAACCCAAATACCTGTACTTTCTACTTCTCACATGTTGAACACAAATACCTGTACTTTCTACTTCTCACATGTTGAACACAAATACCTGTACTTTCTACTTCTCACATGTTGAACTCAAATACCTGTACTTTCTACTTCTCACATGTTGAACTCAAATACCTGTACTTTCTACTTCTTACATGTTGAACTCAAATACCTGTACTTTCTACTTCTTACATGTTGAACTCAAATACCTGTACTTTCTACTTCTCACATGTTGAACACAAATACCTGTACTTTCTACTTCTCACATGTTGAACTCAAATACCTGTACTTTCTACTTCTTACATGTTGAACACAAATACCTGTACTTTCTACTTCTTACATGTTGAACTCAAATACCTGTACTTTCTACTTCTTACATGTTGAACACAAATACCTGTACTTTCTACTTCTTACATGTTGAACTCAAATACCTGTACTTTCTACTTCTTACATGTTGAACACAAATACCTGTACTTTCTACTTCTTACATGTTGAACTCAAATACCTGTACTTTCTATTTCTTACATGTTGAACACAAATACCTGTACTTTCTACTTCTTACATGTTGAACTCAAATACCTGTACTTTCTACTTCTTACATGTTGAACTCAAATACCTGTACTTTCTACTTCTTACATGTTGAACTCAAATACCTGTACTTTCTACTTCTTACATGTTGAACTCAAATACCTGTACTTTCTACTTTTACATGTTGAACACAAATACCTGTACTTTCTACTTCTTACATGTTGAACCCAAATACCTGTACTTTCTACTTCTTACATGTTGAACACAAATACCTGTACTTTCTACTTCTTACATGTTGAACTCAAATACCTGTACTTTCTACTTCTTACATGTTGAACTCAAATACCTGTACTTTCTACTTCTTACATGTTGAACTCAAATACCTGTACTTTCTACTTCTTACATGTTGAACTCAAATACCTGTACTTTCTACTTCTTACATGTTGAACACAAATACCTTTACTTTCTACTTCTTACATGTTGAACTCAAATACCTGTACTTTCTACTTCTTACATGTTGAACTCAAATACCTGTACTTTCTACTTCTTACATGTTGAACTCAAATACCTGTACTTTCTACTTCTTACATGTTGAACACAAATACCTGTACTTTCTACTTCTTACATGTTGAACACAAATACCTGTACTTTCTACTTCTTACATGTTGAACACAAATACCTGTACTTCTACTTCTTACATGTTGAACTCAAATACCTGTACTTTCTACTTCTCACATGTTGAACCCAAATACCTGTACTTTCTACTTCTTACATGTTGAACTCAAATACCTGTACTTTCTACTTCTCACATGTTGAACCCAAATACTTGTACTTTCTACTTCTTACATGTTGAACCCAAATACCTGTACTTTCTACTTCTTACACGTTGAACTCAAATACCTGTACTTTCTACTTCTCACATGTTGAACCCAAATACTTGTACTTTCTACTTCTTACATGTTGAACTCAAATACCTGTACTTTCTACTTCTCTCATGTTGAACTCAATACCTGTACTTTCTACTTCTTACATGTTGAACTCAAATACCTGTACTTTCTACTTCTTACATGTTGAACTCAAATACCTGTACTTTCTACTTCTTACATGTTGAACTCAAATACCTGTACTTTCTACTTCTCTCATGTTGAACTCAAATACCTGTACTTTCTACTTCTTACATGTTGAACTCAAATACCTGTACTTTCTACTTCTTACATGTTGAACTCAAATACCTGTACTTTCTACTTCTCTCATGTTGAACTCAAATACCTGTACTTTCTACTTCTCACATGTTGAACTCAAATACCTGTACTTTCTACTTCTTACATGTTGAACTCAAATACCTGTACTTTCTACTTCTTACATGTTGAACTCAAATACCTGTACTTTCTACTTCTTATATGTTGAACTCAAATACCTGTACTTTCTACTTCTTACATGTTGAACTCAAATACCTGTACTTTCTACTTCTTACATGTTGAACTCAAATACCTGTACTTTCTACTTCTCACATGTTGAACACAAATACCTGTACTTTCTACTTCTCTCATTTTCCAAACAGCTGGTTCCTTTAGTCTGAAAGTGTGTTACTTCTACTTTCACCAGAGTATTTTTAAACACGAGTATCTGTACTTCTACTTGAGTAAAGGATGTGTGTACTTGTACCCTCTCTGGTTGTGACTCAGTGTGTTGTGGTGTGTTCAGGGACCTACAGGGCCTCCAGGTAAACGAGGACAAAAGGGGCGCCGAGGCCCCTCAGATCTCGAGGGAGTTGGAGGACCTCCGGGGCCACCGGGACTTTCTGGGTCTCCTGTGAGTGAAATAAACGAGACGAGTGAAGACAATGTTAGCTAACAATGCTATTGAGAGTGTGGTAATAGGACAGAAACTCAGCACATTGACTCAAGTTCAGAACATGTTGAGTTACTTAAGATAAGATGTACTTTATCAATCCCAAATGAATTATTAATAAAGTACATCTTGTCTTATCTTACTTCCTGCAACTTTACACTTGTACACCCCAACAACATATTGTGATTTGTACTCCTCATGTAGCGTATATATAATATTCAGAATTATTCACATTTGAATATATGTAAGTAGTGTC
Source organism: Chaenocephalus aceratus (assembly GCA_023974075.1). Lineage (NCBI taxonomy): Eukaryota > Metazoa > Chordata > Actinopteri > Perciformes > Channichthyidae > Chaenocephalus > Chaenocephalus aceratus. The sequence goes on from JAMFTG010000567.1 coordinate 43,603, forward strand.
ACCTGATACTTACACTTTTATATGTATTATATTTATGTGAACTCTTACCTGTCCTATGCTTTGTTTCAATCTGTTCCTGTTGCTGCTTTAACACCTGAATTTCTCACAGTTATCAACATAAAAAACCGTATAAAGATATTTATTTTATACAAACTTCTTCAAATAACCCTTAGAGTTAAAAAAAAAAAGGTTCATCTTATCTTAAATATGTATTATATTTACATTAATCCCTTGGTGAAATTGGCAAGCTTATCATTTGCACTACAGAATATATAGTAAAAAAAGCTTCTCATTTACCAAGTGCATTATTAGTGATGAACATGAATGCATTCATAACTATAATACAATAATTCAATATTGTTCTAAAAGGGCCAGCTGTGTGGAATAAGTTCAGGGGCGCACCTTGCAAACAGGCAGGCAGGCAACTGCTTGGGGCCCCGGACCAGAAGGGGGCCCCCCAAAGAAGGTAGATTAAGAAGGTCCACAGCAACGACAACATGAAACACATGCAATTTACTGCAACGACATGTCGGGAAACCCCCCCCATGCAGAGCACGCCGTAAAATGCTGCTTCTTATTTTAATTTTCGTCACCTGGGGGGGGGGGGGGGGGGTGTTGGGGCAGCATGAAAGCTGGTTCGAGGGGCCCCCAGTGAATGTTTGCCCAGGGCCCCCACAGACTCTAGGACCGCCACTGAATAAGTTCCTCAACTTCTTGAACTTTAAGTAATTTAGCTGTCCTTTGCTTGAGTATTACTACGCTTTCTTATCCTTACCTTTATTTAAGTGAGTATTTTCTACCACCTTTAGGGCCTTGAAGGCATCATGGGAGAGCAGGGGAAGCAGGGGAAAGACGGACTGAAGGTGGGTTTCACAAAAAGCTGAAAGAATCATGCCTTTTTCTTTCATTACAAAGTTAAATGTGTGTGAAAGTACGCATGTGTGTGAATTTATACATGTTTTTTTGCAGGGGGATCGAGGGCCAATCGGTGTTCAAGGAGTGTCTGGATCCCGAGGCGACAAGGTGCGACAAAGATGGATTATTAATTCACTTTTGTTTGTATTTAAATATATGAATATCTCAAATGAAACATCAAAGAGTTTTATCATGTGATATTCTTTCTGCCAAAGGGTCGGGAAGGTCGAGAAGGGTTTTCTGGATTCCCAGGTCCCATTGTGAGTATGAATGAGAGGATATTTAGCTTATTTGACATGCTAATCATTGAGCTAATTGCTAATGCTACATGCTATGTGCTAAATTGTGTTGTGGTTGTGTTTTCTGTTGCAGGGAGAGATGGGGAAATCTGGAGAGGGAGGACGTGAAGGAGAGCCTGGTATTAAGGTTCCTATGTGGCTGCATTTATTATTCTGTAATAATGAGACTACAGTGTCCTGCACAAACACATCATCTCTATTACTGATCACTTTTACACTACTTTAAGGGCTTTACTAACGGTTACACATGGATTTGAAGCTGGTAAATATATCTTTACAACTAAATGTAAAGATTGTAGACTTTCACGTCAATTTTAACGACCTTAACACTATTTATTTAAAGGGGACCTATCGTGCAAAATGCACTTCCTGATGTCTTCTCTACACCAACATGTGTCCCCGGTGCGTCGGGGAACTCACGCAGCGTCAGGAAATAAAACCCTCTCTCTTTTCCTCCGTACCCAAATCTCTAAAAACGGGGAACAACGGAGCTGATCCAGATTTGCGTCCGATATGACGTAACATCTGAAATGTGGACCCACGGGCCAATCAGAAGCGTTGCTATGAGAAACAATGCCCGACTGGTTGGACGTAATATGGTCGGTGTTTACATTAGCATCGCTAACACTCAGAGCTAACCTGTGCTGGAGAGCATGTGTGTGAAGAAGCAGGAAGTAGAAAGGAACTCACCTTGTGGTGTAACCAGCAAGAGAGAAAGCCTTTGAGCTCCAGACTGTTTCAGATCCTTGATAATCCATGATATGGCATTTCATCACGGCAGCATTTAGTTTAGACGGTAGCTGCCGGGTCCCGCATGAGCTCAGACCCCTCCTCTTTAAAGCTTTATCCCCAAATCAGCACTTTAGAAACAGGAAGTGAAACAGAGGGATATGAGGCATGGCTAGAATGATCTGTTTCGTATTTTGAGCAAAATACTTCATAGACATGTTTTCTATATATTGTTAATATCTGGGACCTGTGCTGTTGCCTACACATAGCATGATAGGTGACCTTTAAGCTCTACAACATTTACTTTGACATAAATTGTTAAACACTTTGACAGTAACATAACCAACAGAGCCACCTTTATGACATATCAAGGCTTAACCAGAATAAACACAGAAAGAACAAATATGGGGGAAATAAAAGACAAGTGTTCGTCCGACAAACATTTTCATAAATTATTTTACTCACACATTTATAAATCTTTCATTTCAGTCGAGCCCAACAAAATAATGTCGTGAGACTTGATTTAAGACTTGATCACGTAAGTCTTGTTTCTGGACGAGGCATCTTTTTGAGTCAAAGTCAATATCATCTTATTTTAGAGGAACTAACGTCACGAGACGTCTGAGCGTTTCTGCCTTTTTTGTAACAATTCCTTAATTCTGGTTAAATATAGTTCAGAATAAGTTCTGCCAGCTAAATACAAGATGTCGTTTATCTAATCATCCCGTCTTTACTTCAAGAAATCTCACCGAGCCATGTTGTACTTATTATTATTAAAAGTGAAAACACCTTGTTTTTAGTATATATTATTTACTTGTTTTTGCAGCAGCATTTTTCAACTGTATCTCTGAAATTGCTGCCAGTGTAATTGTTAACTTGTTGTAATGTGTACCTTTGTGTTTAGGGAAAGCTGGGCATCTCCGGTGCGAACTGGACCTAAAGGCTTTAAGGTAAATTATATTGTTTTATTTTATACTAATAAGATACAAATTAACATGTCAAGTAACCTTATTTAAATCACGAGCCTCGTTCAGTATTTAAATACTTTAGAAAAAGCCCCAAAGTTATAGTTATATATATATATATTATTTTATTATACAGAGTTGATACCTGTTAAGTTGTGCCGTCACAGTGGGGAGGGGTAACCCACGTGGTTTGGGTGACGTCACACATCAGAGGGAAAGTTATGCCGTCTTAAGTTTCGTATTGTGTTCGTAAAGTCAAGCCAAGCCTCATCGTATCTCCTCATGCCCTCTACTCTGGACTTTGGACCTTGAGTGGTGTTCTGGCCGACACACCTGGAGGAACCACAGACACACAACTAAGTGCCGACACTCAGTTATCTCTAACTCTCCACTACAGTTGGTAATACTATTTTTGTATTGTTTGCTTCAAATTTCTCACATAATCTCATTTCAGGGATTCCGTGGTAATTTGGAAACAGAGGACAGGACGGACCGCCTGGAGGTCAGGTAGGAAAAAACCGTAACGTGTCATCAACGTTTATATTTCTGACTTTATCCAGTTATCTCATCTTGTAATGTTTAATTGAACTATTCATATTTAGACTGCACTGTAATTTTTATCCATGTATTTTTCCTTAATGTTTATTTTATTAGCTTTTCTTTTTTAATGCTTAATGTCTTTTTTTTTTTGTAAAGCATAATAATTTGTAAAGCATAATAATTTGTAAAGCATAATAATTTGTAAAGCATAATTGCCTTGCGTTGAAAAGTGCTATATAAATAACTTGCCTTGCCTTATAGGGTTCGTACACTGCATGTAATGTAATGGATAACCCTGTAGATGCGCCGGCTAATTGGACTGTGCCATTCCCCTAAAACCTTGAGGGGTGTTTAAAGAGGCTTTTAGAGTCTTCTCTCCCTGCACTCAACAATGGACTGGCCAGCATTCCTATTTAGTTAGTTTTGTTTTAATAATTAATGCTAGATTCTATCTGCGTATATACAAAATAATTCACCTTTTTTCATCCTAATTGATTTGTTCCCCATCCTAAAAAACTGTATATAATATTTGGGTAAATACAACCTTTACCTGCGTTCTCGTTGTTTGCGTTCCCGTGGTCCTAACAATGACACAAGTCCCTCGACTAAATTCAAAGTTCGTCAGACTGTATTTTTCCAAATCGAAGATAAAGTGGTAATGTTTTTGCGGTGGGGTTCACGGAGAGTGTTGGAGGCATGATGAGCTCAGAGATAAAAGATGAAGTTGAATATGTGATTGGTTAAATGGTCATGTTTAATAGTGCCTTGCATGTCAGCTCTTCAACTGCATGTCGAAATATAATTTGAAGAGAAGAAGAAGAGAAGAAGAAGACGAAGAAGAAGAAGAAGAAGAAGAAGCAGAAGAGAAGACGAAGAAGAAGACGAAGAAGACAAAGAAGAAGAGAAGACAGAAACAGTTTTTCGGCCACAAATTAAGAAAATGTTGCGACTTGTTCTCTCGATTTTGAGTTTAAATCCAAATCCTTTTTCAACTAAGACCAAAGGCAGTTCCTCTTTCTTTTGGATCGCGTGTCTCAACCTCCGCTCAAAGGGTGGCTTATTGGAAGGTTGAAAGCCACTATTGACAGAATAAGCTTAACAGTTTAAATACTATTTTATATCTCTTTGTCCCAAACACCGTGTAGCGAACGCGCCCTCTGCTGGTCGGAGTTAGACACTACATACTGCTAGATAACACTATATTTTTCCAACAATAAACCAACCATTCCTTATCAGAAAACACACAGACAATTCTCACCACACTCTGAACATGAGCTGTATTAATTGCAAATCATGTTAACCATGTAATACTAATAATGTAGGTATATCAACCCACTGATGGCTCTGTATGCCACACATACAGTATATATGGTAATTAAATTAATGCACACAATATCTGTTTTTTTTTTTACTGCACATACTTTATTTCAATGTAAATACGGCTTTATTTACTATATATATATATTATAGTCCTTACATCACATTACATGTCACTTGTTGGACGCTTTCATCCAAAGCGACTTACCATACTCAATACTTGTAGTATAATCCCCACAGAGCCTTGGTGAAGTCTCATGCTGACTGCTGCGGGGTTTGAACCTGTGGCTCCCCTGATCCCAACACAACGCACTAACTACTGCGCCACATGCCGCCTCTTCTTAAAATAGTTTGCGTGTGTTTTTTTAAAAAAAATTCTTTTACGTATGCAGCACAACACCAAGTCAAAGTCCTCGTACGCGTCAACCTGCCTGGTGATAAACCTGTTTCTGTCCGTCAGGGAGCCATCGGTGCAGATGGACTGAGCGGAGACACCGGACCTCCAGGACCAAGAGTGCGTACACCACTTTGTAATGAACTCTGAACAAGTACATGAGCTTGCTTTGAAGTGTCTCAAATTCATAACTGATACTCTAATCAATATTTTCCACAGGGGTCGCCTGGGAAGACGGGCGCTCCTGGCCTTCAAGGACCTGTAGGGAACAATGTGAGTGCTCATTTTGATTTGATCTATTTAGAAAGAGTAAAAACAACAATATAATAATAATAATAATAATAATAATGAAATGAAACAAGAGAATTAAGATACTGTACAAACTTAAGCAGTATCAAATTTATAAACTAAGATATTATTGATTACAAATTATATATAAACAAATGTTCTACCTAGAAGAAGTTTACACTTATTTAATCCACCCCTTCTCCCAAGAACTAAATTATTTAAATGTTTTCTTTTAACAAAATGTACATCTAAATCAATGTCTAAATACAATATACATTTACAATTATAAATAGATTATATCATTATTACTGCAATATATAAATATATATTATTATTTTAACGTTAAAGGTGGGTAGGTAAGTTTGGAGAAAGCAGCTCGAGTGCGCTAGAATTTGAAAATACACAACCGGAAACACATGTGCCACTTCCTCCCAGAGCTCCTCCTCCAACACACACGAACGCGCACATGACCAATGAGGGCACGAGATCAGTTGTGCCCCGATGGAAGGCTGACAGGCAGGTAGGCCATCCAGTTACTTTAGCCGGCTCAGATGATTGGTCGTGCTTTTTACAGCGCCACGGCTTCCACAGATGAAAATTTCTTTATGGATTTTTTGTCCAAAGCACTTCAGATATTCATTGCTATCGGGATGTGAAGAGCACTCCATGGAATATAACAACAAGTGTTTCTCGAGCCGGTTTCTAAACTCACCGACCCACCTTTAAGACAAATATAAAAGACTATCTTTTGACATCCAAAATACATTTGTTATTAATCACCTTTAACTCGTAGTTTAATGAAAACAAAAGCAGCACATTTCTGTTGAAGTTTTATGTTAGCAAAAGGCAAGTTTATTATATGGAGCACCTTTCAACACAAGGCGATTCAAAGTGCTTTACAAAAATGAAAGACATTAGAGCAGTGCTTCTCAAAGTGTGGTCCGCGGACCA
>JAMFTG010000567.1:55000-135260 GCA_023974075.1 Chaenocephalus aceratus
ACTGCAGCTCCTCCTGGCTGGTCCCCGCATGTGCAATCCGACCTCTGCAGCTCATCCAGAATGCAGCGGCTCGTCTGGTCTTCAACCTTCCTGAATGTCCCCACCCACGCCGCTCCTCCCCTCCCTCCACTGGCTTCCGAAACTGCTAGAATTCACTTCAAGACACTGGTACTTTGCGTACCATGCTGCGAATGGATCTGGCCCTTCCTACATCCAGGACATGGTTAAACCGTGCACCCCAGCACGTGCACTACGCTCTGCATCAGCCAAACGACTCGCTGCACCCTCGCTGCGAGGGGGACCCAAGTTCCCATCAGCAGAAACACGTGGGTTTGCTGTCCTGGCTCCAAGATGGTGGAATGAGCTCCCATTGAAATCAGGACGGCAGAAAGCTCACACACCTTCCGGCACAAACTGAAAACTCATCTCTTTCGACTCCACCTCGAGGATAGAACTACTAACAAAGCACTTATACACTAATAAAGGACTGGCTTATCTAAAGCCAGTGAGTAGCACTTGAAACGATTGGCTCTTTGAAACCTGATGTTCTTATATGATTCTGTTTTCTTCAAGGTTGTGTCTTCCTGGTCGAATGTACTTATTGTAAGTCGCTTTGGATAAAAGCGTCAGCTAAATGCAATGTAATGTAATGTTCACAGCTACAGTTGATACCTTTGTAGCATGCTACTCTCATGTTGGAGGAGGACACTCACTATTTTCCCAGCAATAATATGTATTTTTTCCTCCAGGGTATCCAGGTAACATGGAGACCATGGGGGGGGGTTGGGCCCCGCGATCCCTGGTGATCGGGGGCCACGAGCTCCAGTGGTCTGCCTGGAGTAACAGGTTACCCGTACGTTCATTTATACTTTACTTACAATACTTACTTTTTATACTGGAAGTCAATGGTTTTCTGAATGTGTTTTTGGTTGTTAGTGTGAAATAAGGTCTGTGGTTAGAACAAGCTGAAGAAATGTTAATTCTCCAACATGAAATACGTCAGTAAATCCCCCACTGGTGGGGTTTAAAAAAGGAGGTTGCTAACAAGAGTCTAAATGAGTCGACTAAACGTCATCACGTCCAACATTAGCCTCCTTTAGCTTAGCGGTGCTGACGTGAAGTCATGTGACCGTGCTGTAGTTCCTTTATAGCCCAACATTAGCTTCCTTTAGCTTAGCGTGGTGACGGAAGTCATGTGACCGTGCTGTAGTTCCTTTATAGCCCAACATTAGCCACTTTTAGCTTAGTGGTGGTGCCGTGAAGTCATGTGACCGTGCTGTAGTTCCTTATAGCCCAACATTAGCCTCCTTTAGCTTAGCGGTGGTGACGTGAAGTCATGTGACCGTGCTGTAGTTCCTTTATAGCCCAACATTAGCCACCTTTAAGCTTAGCGGTGGTGACGTGAAGTCATGTGACCGTGCTGTAGTTTCTTTATAGCCCAACATTAGCCTCCTTTAGCTTAGCGGTGGTGACGTGAAGTCATGTGACCGTGCTGTAGTTCCTTATAGCCCAACTTAGCCACCTTTAGCTTAGCGGTGGTGACGTGAAGTCATGTGACCGTGCTGTAGTTTCTTTATAGCCCAACATTAGCCTCCTTTAGCTTAGCGGTGCTGACATGAAGTCATGTGACCGTGCTGTAGTTCCTTTACAGCCCAACATTAGCCACCTTTAGCTTAGCGGTGGTGACGTGAAGTCATGTGACCGTACTGTAGTTCCTTTATATAGCCCAACATTAGCCTCCTTTAGCTTAGCGGTGGTGACGTGAAGTCATGTGACCGTGCTGTAGTTCCTTTTATAGCCCAACATTAGCCTCCTTTAGCTTAGCGGTGGTGACGTGAAGTCATGTGACCGTGCTGTAGTTCCTTTATAGCCCAACATTAGCCACCTTTAGCTTAGCGGTGGTGACGTGAAGTCATGTGACCGTGCTGTAGTTCCTTCATAGCCCAACATTAGCCACCTTTAGCTTAGCGGTGGTGACGTGAAGTCATGTGACCGTGCTGTAGTTCCTTTATAGCCAACATTAGCCTCCTTTAGCTTAGCGTGGTGACGTGAAGTAATGTGACCGTGCTGTAGTTCCTTTACAGCTCAACATTAGCCACCTTTAGCTTAGCGGTGGTGACGTGAAGTCATGTGACCGTGCTGTAGTTCCTTTTAGCCCAACATTAGCCACCTTTAGCTTAGCGGTGGTGACGTGAAGTCATGTGACCGTGCTGTAGTTCCTTTATAGCCCAACATTAGCCACCTTTAGCTTAGCGGTGGTGAAGTGAAGTCATGTGACCGTGCTGTAGTCCTTTATAGCCCAACATTAGCCTCCTTTAGCTTAGCGGTGGTGAAGTGAAGTCATGTGACCGTGCTGTAGTTCCTTTATAGCCCAACATTAGCCACCTTTAGCTTAGCGGTGGTGACGTGAAGTCATGTGACCGTGCTGTAGTTCCTTTATAGCCCAACATTAGCCATCTTTAGCTTAGCGGTGGTGACGTGAAGTCATGTGACCGTGCGTAGTTCCTTTACAGCCCAACATTAGCCACCTTTAGCTTAGCGGTGGTGACGTGAAGTCATGTGACCGTGCTGTAGTTCCTTTATAGCCCAACATTAGCCTCCTTTAGCTTAGCGGTGGTGACGTGAAGTCATGTGACCGTGCTGTAGTTCCTTTATAGCCCAACATTAGCCGTCTTTAGCTTAGCTGAGGTAACGTGAAGTCATGTGACCGTTTTCTGTCACTGTTTCTTCCCTTTCTCTACATCTAGGGTAAAGATGGGCTTCAGGGACCAGCCGGATCTTCAGGTGTCAAAGGAGACAAGGTAAAGCTTTTCTCACTCAGCTACTCTAACATAACATGCTGTAAACAATAGTAACCAGGGTTTCGAGGGTGACTTAAATTCAGTTTAAAATAACTAGTTCCCTTAAAAAATGTAACTTTCAATCAAAAACCCTTAATGAAATGATTACTCTCTCCTCTGTTTCTGCCTGCCACTGTCTCAGGGATCTGAAGGGTGTTGGGGCCGGAGGGAGTTGCTGGTCTCGATGGTGAGGAGGTAGATTGATGAAACTGTGTTTGTTACAGATTTTATTTTATTTAACTGAATTTAAAAAGCAATTAATTATCTAAAAACACAGGATATAAGACCTATGCTTTCTGGTTATAACGTGCATTAGTAACCCGGTGTCTTTCCATTGTGTTCAGGGTCCAATGGGAATAAAGAGACCTGTGGGGCCAGCTGGACTAAAAGGCTTATCTGTGAGTAAATGGGTTGTTGCATGCTATTACACAAAAAACGAAAATAATTCAGCCCTTTATATTCAGTCCTTTCAGCAGCGACACCTGTGTTTTAATTTCTAACGAGAAGGTCAGAGAAGCTTCAGGTGTTACAGGATTAATAAAATATGTCACACAGAGATTAACATATTTTAATCTCTGTGTGTATGAATATACTTAGTTTGTTCTCCACATTTGGACTTTTGATTATATTTTTGGTGGTAGAAACATGGCCGTTAAACACTCCTTTCCTTCTGTTGTCCACATGCTGGTATTTAGACCAGTCATTATGGGATGTATTGCATTACATTAATGCACACAATTATCTTGTTTTTCATTGGCTGCACACATTTTATTCCAATTCTATTTCTAACGATTTCATTTCAATTATATTCAATCAGTGTGCGAAATACGGGGGGGTCCGGGGGAGCTCGAATTATAAGTATTTGTCACTTGCAATCGTCACTAACATGTTTTTAAGCTTATGTTCAGTATCATAATTCAAACACATTAATTCACAAAATCTTCTATTTTGGCTGGCAAAAGCATTTCCCTCGCATAGAATCGAAAACAGACGGCTCTTTAACGGTCGCGTATTCATTCATTCATATGAACGTCAGAATATAGAAGTATTTGACGGAAGGACGATTGAGAAACGCTGCTATAGACTACTGATTGCTTGGCTTGCATCCATGAAATTTTATAGGCCGCTGCATATTGGACAAATATTGACCAGTATTGAGCAATAACGGGAGATGGGGACCCCCCCGATTATAGACGGGTATTTCGCACACTGTATTCAATGTAATAAATATGCTATATTTTTCTTAACGTTGCTTTATTTCAGGGGGATAAGGGAAACTCTGGACCTCCTGGACAGAAAGGGCCAAAGGGAATGAAGGGGAAAGAGGCAACCGCGGGCCACAAGGAGGAAAAGGGCCCCCGGGGAAACAGGTGGAGAATTTACTTCTTATCATATTTGAATTGTGAACTCCAGTTGTTGTGGCAGCCATTTCGGCCAAATTCCAAACCACACCCTACCCACTCCCCCTCAGTGATGGAGTGAACTCCGTCTGTAGTCTCACTCGCAGTTGAACTCCCCTCGCTCTGGCAGAAACAGGTCACTTTTCGTAACAACGGTTTCAAAGCAGCATCTCTGGATACAAAATAATATTAAAAATAAAATAAAAATCTTTAATGGCGTTCTTTTTTTTTTTTTAAACGTTATAATAAAATGCAAAAATGTACCGTTTTCTAGACTAAACATGGGGATGTGTAATGTTGGCACGGAACTATTTATAAACAGCTTGTTTCCTGACGGACACGCAGCATTGGTCGGTCAGGTGGAGCAGCAGGGGACGTCAGGTGATGGAGGGCTTGATAACTTGGTAGTGTGTAGGGGGCGGTTTGGAATTGAGCCTTACACTATAAATCCCCCACCTGGAGAAGACCCACTGGGTTCTGTTCAGAGCGGGTAGGAGTGGCCTTTTGCAATTGTAATGGCATGAATACTGGCCCTGTGAAGACCTCAGAGTGTTCTAAAGAATTCAGACTTATACATTTCTTTAAAACATGTTATTCATTCTTCATCTGCCAATCAGCTTGTTTCTGCCTCAGTGTGACCAAGATTCCTCTCAACGAATACACACCTGTTTGCAGCAGAAAGTCCACTGGATGGCAGCGAAAGCAATCCCCCAGTACACCATCCCAGTACCTCACCTTAACAGAATTGCTCTAATATATCTAAAAATATCCACCCCAAATTAACATTAAATTATATTTAAGTATAATTGTTTACCTCCTTACGTCCTGACCATAACCCCCAAATATTCATTCAATTTTAAAGAATTTTAACTCTTTAAATCCAGTACATAATGCCAGTGTTTTTATGATTTAAAAAACTATAAAACTAATTATTTTCTGTGTGTCAGAGGGATTTCTTTGCACAGTGTGTGATGTGTCGATGATAGGGAACAACACTCATTAAATGCATGTATTTGTTATGCAGGAAACCAGGAAACCAGCCTGTATTTCCTCAAAAGGTAATCTGGTTGGAAATAATACCAATATAATCTGGAAGCCAGTAGTTGTGGTTTTAATGGGGAAGTTTCTGACGTTAAGTGGAGAAAAATTGCCTTGAAGTCATATTTAAGTATTCTTTTTGACCTCCTTTCCAGAACCACCAAATATTCATTCAATTTTAAAGAAATTCAACCTCAGTCTGGATTTCTGCATGTTTCTTCTACTTCAGCGTCTGTATCTTTATGGTTAATTGCACTTATTGGAAGTGGATAAAAGTGTCAGCTAAATGTCATTGAAGCCATAACGACTGTCGCCCTCTCTTTCAGGGATCTCGGGGGTCACTTGGGGTCAGAGGAAGAGCCGGAGTGTCGGGACTGAAGGTCAGAAACTACAAAATGTTGGATTCATCTGATGAACTAAAGTCTGCCAGGTTTGGTTTGTAGCTTGTGAAATGTGTGATGGTGTGTTCCTCAGGGTGAGCTCGGGACCAGAGGTTCTTCAGGGAGACGCGGACAGTTCGGACCGGGAGGAAACACGGGGTCAGCCGGGGTCAAAGGCCAGAAGGGGCTCCGGGGACACAATGTTAGTAACACCGTTTCATTATTACAGCGTCAATGTCAGCGTCAACACCTACCGTATTTACAATGTGGTTTTATGTGGGAAGTAGTGGAGTACAAATACTTTGTTACTGTACTTAAGTACATGTTTCTGGTGTCAGTACTTCACTCCACTACTTATTTTTCTGACGACTTTTTACTTTGACTTCTTACATGTTGAACACAAATACCTGTACTTTCTACTTCTCACATGTTGAACCCAAATACCTGTACTTTCTACTTCTCACATGTTGAACTCAAATACCTGTACTTTCTACTTCTCACATGTTGAACTCAAATACCTGTACTTTCTACTTCTTACATGTTGAACTCAAATACCTGTACTTTCTACTTCTCACATGTTGAACTCAAATACCTGTACTTTCTACTTCTCACATGTTGAACCCAAATACCTGTACTTTCTACTTCTTACATGTTGAACTCAAATACCTGTACTTTCTACTTCTTACATGTTGAACACAAATACCTGTACTTTCTACTTCTCACATGTTGAACTCAAATACCTGTACTTTCTACTTCTTACATGTTGAACTCAAATACCTGTACTTTCTACTTCTCACATGTTGAACCCAAATACCTGAACTTTCTACTTCTTACATGTTGAACTCAAATACCTGTACTTTCTACTTCTTACATGTTGAACCCAAATACCTGTACTTTCTACTTCTTACATGTTGAACTCAAATACCTGTACTTTCTACTTCTCACATGTTGAACACAAATACCTGTACTTTCTACTTCTTACATGTTGAACACAAATACCTGTACTTTCTACTTCTTACATGTTGAACTCAAATACCTGTACTTTCTACTTCTTACATGTTGAACTCAAATACCTGTACTTTCTACTTCTTATATGTTGAACTCAAATACCTGTACTTTCTACTTCTTACATGTTGAACTCAAATACCTGTACTTTCTACTTCTCACATGTTGAACACAAATACCTGTACTTTCTACTTCTTACATGTTGAACCCAAATACCTGTACTTTCTACTTCTTACATGTTGAACTCAAATACCTGTACTTTCTACTTCCTACATGTTGAACTCAAATACCTGTACTTTCTACTTCTTACATGTTGAACACAAATACCTGTACTTTCTACTTCTTACATGTTGAACTCAAATACCTGTACTTTCTACTTCTCACATGTTGAACTCAAATACCTGTACTTTCTACTTCTTATATGTTGAACTCAAATACCTGTACTTTCTACTTCTTACATGTTGAACACAAATACCTGAACTTTCTACTTCTCACATGTTGAACTCAAATACCTGTACTTTCTACTTCCTACATGTTGAACTCAAATACCTGTACTTTCTACTTCTTACATGTTGAACTCAAATACCTGTACTTTCTACTTCTTATATGTTGAACTCAAATACCTGTACTTTCTACTTCTTACATGTTGAACTCAAATACCTGTACTTTCTACTTCTCACATGTTGAACACAAATACCTGTACTTTCTACTTCTTACATGTTGAACCCAAATACCTGTACTTTCTACTTCTTACATGTTGAACTCAAATACCTGTACTTTCTACTTCCTACATGTTGAACTCAAATACCTGTACTTTCTACTTCTTACATGTTTAACCCAAATACCTGTACTTTCTACTTCTTACATGTTTAACGCAAATACCTGTACTTTCTACTTCTTACATGTTGAACTCAAATACCTGTACTTTCTACTTCTTACATGTTTAACCCAAATACCTGTACTTTCTACTTTTACATGTTGAACTCAAATACCTGTACTTTCTACTTCTTACATGTTGAACTCAAATACCTGTACTTTCTACTTCTTACATGTTGAACTCAAATACCTGTACTTTCTACTTCTCACATGTTGAACTCAAATACCTGTACTTTCTACTTCTTACATGTTGAACTCAAATACCTGTACTTTCTACTTCTTACATGTTGAACTCAAATACCTGTACTTTCTACTTCTACGAACATGACCAATGAGGGCACGAGATCAGTCTGTGCCCCGATGGAAGGCTGACAGGCAGGTAGGCCATCCAGTTACTGTAGCCGGCTCAGATGATTGGTCGAGCTTTTTACAGCGCCACGGCTTCCACGGATGACTTTGATTTGTTGTCAAAGCACTTCAGATATTCCTTGCTATCGGGATGTTAAGAGCATTCCATGGAATATAACAAAAAGTGTATCTCGAGCCGGTTTCTCCAACTTACCACCTATAAAGTGAATATCTTTGGGTGTTGGACTGACAAACAAGACTTGGACTTTTCTGGACGTTTCATAAACCATTAATGAATCTATAAACTAAGACATTTTAACATCTTGCTGTTTCAATCATGTGTTTGTACACCTTCTCATTGCAGGGTCCACCTGGCAGATTAGGCCCCCCTGGAAGAATTGGACCATCGACACCAGTACGTGTCGCATATTTATCACAACATTTAAGATAGAAACTTTGCAACTTCGTTTTATATGTTTGATATGATGTGAAGTTTGAACCTATAGTTACATCCAACCAGTTAGTGCGCATGCTCCGTTATGAAAGCCTCTCCCACTGGATGGCAGCGAAAGCCACACAAAGCTGCTCTCATATATCTAAAAACATCTACCCCAAAGTGCCACGAAATTATATTTAAGTATTTTTTGTACCTCCTTACGTCCTGACCATAACCACCAAATATTCATTCAATTTTAAATAATTGTAACCCCAGTTAAATCCAGTTGTTTCACGTAATGCCAGTGTTGTTATGATTTAAAAAAACTAATAAAACTATTTATTATTTTCTGTATGTTAGGGATCTTTTTACACAGCGTGATATGTCGACGGTAGGAACAAAGCAGCCTGTATTCCCTACACACTTAACGTACATAATATCCTGCTATACATTGTGTAACTGAAAATCGGCCCGTTATAGATTTTTATCTTCACGTCAACGTGTATATTTTCTACTATACTTTCTATTTTGAGATGTTTTAAATGTTATCATTTGCTCCATGGGGCAACCACATATATTGGTTCTATGTGGTTGGAAATAATACTAGCATGATTTGGAAACTAGTAATTGTGGTTTTAATGGGGACATTTTTAACCTTAAGTGTCTTAGTATCTATATTCAGCCGGATCTCCCTCCCACCTGACATTCGGAATATTGAGGCCCAATTCCAAACCATGCCCTACACCCTACCCCTACACACTACCCCTCCGTTTGCGCGGAGGGTCCGCCGCATGAAGTGCTGTTCCAAACCAACGAGTGTGGGGGGGAGTGGGTTATCAGTCTGCACTACCTGAGCGGTCTCAACGCTGTGTGTCCGTCAGGAAACAAGCTGTTTACAAACAGTTCCAGTAAACATGCACTGATACATTGCGATGTAAACAACCTCATGATAACCTTAGGATCGTATCCCTGAGTTTAGTCATACCTATGCATTGTATTATGAAGTTGTGTATATTTACAGACTGTTGTTGTATTCTCAGTAATTATTATTATAACAGCTGATTTTAAACCTGATGCATTAACACAGCCTAAAGGAGTGATTAAAAACAAACACAACTTCAAAACCTGATCATGTTTTATATTTGTGTTAAAACATTAGATTGACTCGTTCCACGTGTCTTTCAGGTTTGCCCGGCAGCAGAGGAGAGGATGGAAAGAGTGGAACCCCTGGAGCAAAGGTGTAATAAACTATGTATGAATCCTAACAAAGTGTAACGCCTCCGTCCGTGTGAAGGAGTTCCCTTTACACGTTATGTTTCTGTGCCGTGTTTCTAGGGCCGTCGCGGTGAGACGGGGAGGCCCGGTGTCCACGGCTTCAGAGGAGACACGGTGGGTGTTCAATCTGGTTGAGTGTATTTATAATAGTCTATTTAATATCATTTTTAGAATATGTTATGAATTGTAAGGTGTCCGTGGGTGCTTTGAAAGGCGCCTCTAAATAGAATGAATTATTATTAATTATTTAATTATGTGTATAAAGATGTGACCAATGTCTCCTTCTGTCCTCCTCAGGGCGTTAGAGGTCATGAAGGGGCAAATGGAGAGCCTGGTACGAGAGGAAAAATGGTAATATATATATATTTGAACTCTCAGCCTTTGAAATGTAATCATTCAGTGTTATTATTATTATTTTTGTAATACTCTTTTTATTGTCATTTTTGTAAACATTCAGACATAACATACATACATACAACATACGCAGTAACTATTCGACACACATTTGAGTACGTATCAGGGTTTCCCACACATAGACTATACTTGGGCATACCGTACTCAAATGTGTGTCGAATAGTTACCGCGCATATACTGTAGCATACATCTCTCCATGGGGGGCAATACTCTCACTTTAATCATGTAGCAAGATATCTGTGTTTATCTCAGCTTACATACCAATTCCTTAAATAAAAGCACAGAGAGAAAATTAATAAAAATAATAGAAAAAAAAAAAAGGAAAAAAAAGTCATTATTTTAGTTTAATATAGTGTGTGTGTGTGTGTGTGTGTGTGTGTGTGTGTGTGTGTGTGTGTGTGTGTGTGTGTGTGTGTGTGTGTGTGTGTGTGTGTGTGTGTGTGTGTGTGTGTGTGTGTGTGTGTGTGTGTGTGTGTTTTAGGGGACGTTGGGGAAGAGGGGGTTCGTTGGCTCTGCAGGAGCTAAAGGGCCATGTGGAGCTGCTGGTCCTCCAGGTGGGCCGGGGTCTAAAGGAGCTCAGGGGCTGAAGGTGAGGGGAAGCCGTTATATGGTTTTATTGAACATAAATAAATGTAATAAATAACATTTGTATATAATGGACATAATGTGTTTATTAGGGGAAAAGAGCCCAGGCTGGAAGGAAAGGAAACAGAGGAGCTGCTGGGAAAAAAGTGAGCAAAGTTTTTAATGAGTTGCTTTAATGATTATCATAATTTTCTAATTCTTTATATATTTATTTAAGGATTTTGAGAAAAAAGTCAGAATTTTAAGATTTGCTGAAAAAAACTGATTTCCAGAAAAAGTCAGAATTCTAATTAAAAAAAAAAAAATCAGAATTCTGAAATGTTGAGAAAAAAAAGTCAGAATTCTAAAATGTTGACTTGTTTTAGAAACAAGTCAGAATTAAGAAATGTTGATAAAAAGTCAGAATTTAGATTTTCAGGAAAAGTATGAACATTTTTTTCCAAAGTCTGAATTTTCAGACAAAAAGTCAGAATTTTAAGATTTTCTGAAAAAAACAGATTTCCAGAAAAAGTCAGAATTCAGAAAAGTTGAGAAAAAAAGTCTGAATTCCGAAAAAAAAATTAAAAGTCAGAAGTTTTTCAGAAAAAAGTATGATTTTATTTATTCTTCACCTTTTTAAGAAATGATCTTAATCCAAACAATCCTGATCACTAATGTCTGGTATATAAATGTTTAATCAAAATCTGTATTCAGTAACAGCGTCTTAACAGAGGCAGTAATGCATCCAATGAATTCTGTCCTTCAGGGGGGTGAAGGTCCACGAGGAAGACCAGGTTCTGCTGGAGCGCCTGGAAAACCCGCAAGTATCCCTTTTGACGAATAAAATAAACACATCCCTGAATCTATTGATTACCTGAAAAATCTGCTCATTTCAATGGACACGATGAACAACCGTGACATAACCCAAAACACACTCTTTACCCGTACACAAACCAAAAGTTCATTTATCTTTAAGTTTATTCAACAGGATTGCTGATAGATTGCACTTTTATCCAGTTATTTCAAATCATGCTCATCAGTGTGTACAAGAGGGGCCACAAGTGTCATTTAAAAAATAAAAATAATACTTCTGTTTATGACCTGCCAAATTAAAATATTCATTTATCTATGAAGGCTTTTTTGTTTGTGTTTAAAATATTTAAAAACACACTCGCGGACTCCACAAATATCCAAAATCACATCGCTTTTCTAGAACAAGTTACAAATCGCCTGAAAATGGTACAAGCAAGTGGCCACATGTGCGATGAAGGTGTTGCGCTGGGCTATATCATGCAATCAAAAGTGAAACTTAAGCTCGTTCCATTGCGGAGATATTCCGGCGAGAGTGCGGAAAACTTAAATGTATTTATTTATTTTAAATGGGAAATGTTACCAATATACTCACGGACCACTAGGGGGCGCTCATGGACCACCAGTGGTCCGCGGACCATACTTTGAGAAGCACTGATCTAGATGATAGGAAAGGAGCTTTGAAACTTCCTTTATAACCTCCTTTAGCTTAGGAACCACTGGACCTTCCTTTACGAAAGGAAAGGAGTGGAGGGTGAGGGTGACAACCATAAGCTTCACTTCTCTTTTTTATTTAAATTCCAACCTTGGTCATGTTTCTCTGTTGTCCACGTTCATAAAACAACACCATCAGAGCACGGTGCAAAGTATCTGGATGCACTTAAAGTAGTCTTATTAAACATCCATGGAGTCCGCTGAATAAAAAACTGTAGTTTCCCCCCAACAGACGCACATTTGTGACTTCATAAATACGTCGGATAGTGAAAGTGCAGTCGATTCTCAAAGCACCGCAGTCTCTTCTCCTAAGTCCTTTTGAATTCTCCTATCCACTATCCCTTTACCCCGTGACCTTTCACACAGAGGTCAAGGAATAGTGGATAGGAAAAGACGATAGGAGATAATTTTTGGACAATTCGACAGCAACCCAAGACTAAATACACAGAAGGGTAATCACAAGAAACAGCTGGAGAGGGGAGGCGACAGGAAGCACATACAGACATGAGACAAGGGGTGAAGGACTTTCAAAGTAAAACAGGAACCCGACAGACTGTGAGAATCCCAAATGACAAAATAAACAGATCGTGAAATAGAGTTGTATTCAAGCTCGCAAAGAACCGAAAGAGAGGAATATCTTGACGATTATTTCTTTGTCTTGTGATCTTGTTTTCAGGGCCTCAGTGGTCTGGATGGGTTACTCGGGGTTGAAGGAAATCCTGGAGATCCAGTAGGTTAAAACAGTCCTTACTACACTGAACAAAAATACACTGAACAAAAATACACTGAACAAAAATATAAACGCAACACTTTTGTTTTTGCTCCCATTTTTCATGAGATGAACTCCAAGATCTAAAACATTTTCGATATACACAAAATAACCATTTCTCTCAAATATTGTTCACAAATCTGAAAGAATGTGAGATAGTGAGCACTTCTCCTTTGCCGAGATAATCCATCCCACCTCACAGGTGTGGCATATCAAGATGCTGATTAGACAGCATGATTATTTCACAGGTGTGCCTTAGGCTGGCCACAATAAAAGGCCACTCTGAAACGTGCAGTTTTGCTTTATTGGGGGGGTCCGAAAACCAGGCAGTATCTGGTGTGAGGGGTAGGGGTAGGGTTAGGGGTAGGGTTATGTTGTGAATCGAGTGGCCTGTGTTCGTCGTCCATAACATACGCCTGCCCATACCATAACCCCACCACCACCATGGGCCACTTGATTCACAACATTACCCTACCCCTACCCCTCACACCAGATACTGCCTGGTTTTCGGACCCCCCAGACCCCCCAATAAAGCAAAACTGCACGTTTCAGAGTGGCCTTTTATTGTGGCCAGCCTAAGGCACACCTGTGCAATAATCATGCTGTCTAATCAGCATCTTGATATGCCACACCTGTGAGGTGGGATGGATTATCTCGGCAAAGGAGAAGTGCTCACTATCACAGATTCTTTCAGGTTTGTGAACAATATTTGAGATAAATGGTTATTTTGTGTTTATAGAAAATGTTTTAGATCTTTGAGTTCATCTCATGAAAAATGGGAGCAAAACAAAAGTGTTGCGTTTATATTTTTGTTCAGTGATAATACATGTAGTCGTTATATTGTTCTCTTTTTGCTTTATGATCTGTTCGTCCCAAAGGGTGATGTAGGTTTCAGAGGAGCTCCTGCGAAACCTGGCAGCACTGGCAAAATGGTAAGCTCCAAAACACACATGGATGACGTGCATAGCTTCACCATAAAACCATATTTTGTGACATTAAATACATCTCAAATGTGTTTAACGTTGTAGGGAAACCCTGGATCTCCTGGGGTCAGAGGAAGCAGTGGAGCACCAGCGTTTAAGGTACAACATTATTGCCTTTATTCATTTTTTATAATGAATTGAAATAGTCCAAATGTACTGTATATTCACTGTGGACATGTGTATATAGTTTGATGTACCCCTGGTGTGCAATAACACTGCCTAACCATCAAGTAACTAAGTACTTATTTGACTTTATTAACGTGTGATTGTCCCTTAATATATTGTGTTAGATAGATAGATGGATAGATAGATGGATAGATAGATGGATAGATAGATGGATGGATGGATGGATGGATGGATGGATAGATGGATGGATGGATGGATGGATAGATGGATGGATAGATAGATGGATGGATAGATAGATAGATGGATGGATAGATAGATAGATAGATAGATGGCTAGTAGAGATAGATGGATAGCTGGATAGATGGATGATGGATGGATAGATAGATAGATGGATGGATGGATGATCGATAGATGATGGAGGGATCGATGGATAGCTCGATGGCTGGCTGCTGTAGATAGCTCGCTCGCTCGATGGCTCGATCGCTCGCCCGGCCGTGTTGCAGCAGCATACCCCCAAGGCCTTGAATTAGAGCATTCCGACCCAAGAAATAACTCAAACAATATATCTATACACGTGGATGTGGACATATTCATGTGGAAATACACTTTTCCCCCGTAACAATATATGCAGGATATTATTGTGCCATTATTGTTAACCTACGTATTGCATATTGCCTTTTAATCTGCTCTATAATGAATGTCCTACTGATGTCCTGTTCTGTGTTTCAGGGTAAATCTGGATTCAAAGGAAACAAGGACCACCTGGACCAATGGGGCCAAAGGTATAGAAAGCAGAATAATCATTTTAAAACAACATCCATAAAATACTTAACATAACATCTGTAAATATCTGTATGATCTGTACAGGGTCTTCCAGGACTGAGAGGAGAGAAGGGAGAGTCTTCAATCTCTGGTCTGAAGGTAAAGTCCAACATTCATGCCACTTTCCCACCAAAGCGCTTACAGGGCCAGTTCGGAGCTAGTGCCCAATTCCCCACCAGTTCTTCCTGTTTCCACCACCGCAGAGGGCTCTTTGCCCCCGAAAACCGATTCTCATCTGGCCCCACTCGACTGCCCGTCCAGAAACCAAGAACCAAATATGTCACGCTTACTTAAACGCTGATGTCAGAACGCAGCACCAGTTGGGCTCTCGGCGGTGGAAACACAACTGGGGCTAAAAAGAAGAACCCGGTTTAGAACCAGAAAAGTACGGAGCTAGAACTGGAACTAGTTTACCTTTTTAAGAAATTATCTTAATACAAACAATCCTGATCACTATTTTCTGGTAAATAAATCTTTAATTAAAATCTGTATTAATTTGCAGAGTCTTAACCGGGGCAATAATGCATCTGATTTCAGTTCGGAGCTAGTGTCTGATTAAGCACCGGTTCTTCCTGTTTCCACCGCAGTGGGCCCAGTTCTTGACCCCCGAAAACCAGTTCTTATTTGCTCGTCCAGAAACTAAGAACCATATATGTCACGCTAACTTTAACGGTGATGTGATGACGAAGCACCAGTTGGGCTCGGGGGCTAAATAGAAGAACCGGTTCAGAACCAGAAAAGCACGGAGCTAGAACTGGAACTAGTTTACCTTTTTAAGAAATGATCTTAATCCAAACAATCCTGATCACTATTTTTGGTAAATAAATCTTTAATTAAAATCTGTATTAAGTTGCAGAGTCTTAACCGGGGCAATAATGAATCTGATTTCAGTTTGGAGCAAGTGTCTGATTAAGCACTGGTTCTTCCTGTTTTCACCGCATTGGGGCCAGTTCTTGACTCCCGAAAACCAGTTCTTATTTGCTCGTCCAGAAACTAAGAACCATATATGTCACGCTAACTTTAACGGTGATGTAATGACGAAGCACCAGTTGGGCTCTGAGCGGTGGAAACACAACTGGGGCTAAATAGAAGAACTGGTCCAGAACCAGAAAAGCACGGAGCTAGAACTGGAACTGGTTTGGTGGGAAAGGGGTATAAGTGTAGTGCATTACGGGGTTTATTGGGAAAAATATGTTTTATTTATCATTAAGATGGTTTATGTTTTCATTTCCAATGATATACTTGACTCTTTGTTTAAGAATATACTAATGGGAAACGATTTTACGATAAGCTCTGATCGGCTTGCAAAAATCAGACACAATTACACTGTTGATAATTGTTTGTTGAAAACTTTGTTTACAGGGTCTCCCAGGTGAAATGGGAAAATTTGGACCAGTCGGGCCATCTGGGCTAAAGGTTGGTTGAAATAATTAAAATTAGAATAATTTACATTCCAAAAAATGCTAAATGTCTCCTGCTTTACCACATTGTTACCTTCCAGGGGAATCCTGGTCTGCAGGGGCTGAAGGGTCGAATAGGCCATAAAGGAAAGCAGGTGAGTGGTTTTTACTTCCCTTTTAAATGTTTTTAGCAGTAATTTAATAATGAACGTACTTATTTTCACAGGGAGAGGCTGGTCCTCGGGGTCCACACGGGCGTAAAGGCATCCTCGGACTCGCTGTACGTTGCTTTGATATTCTGCTATTTGATAAAGTCATGAAACACTTCACTAAAGTAATTTCTGTTTTGTTTTTTCTTACAGGGCCAGCTTGGGAAGAAGGTGAGACTTTTTAATGCCTCCATGCAAGCGAGATTTTAGGAAATGCACTGATTAACAAGACCTACAAAGTCATTTGGGTAAAAAAGTCAGAATTCTGATATTTTCAGAATTTAGAACATTTCAGAAAAACGTCAGAATTATAGGAAAAAGTCCTAATTTAGAGATTTTCAGAAAAAAATCTGATTCTTAGAAACATTTCAGAACTTTGAGATTTCCAAGAAAAAGTCAGAAAAAGTCAAAAAAATGAAAGTCAGAATTTTGAGATTTTGAGAAAAGTCCTAATTTTAAGATTTTCCGAAAAAACGTCTGAATTATAGGAAAAAGTCCTAATTTTGAAATGTTCAGAAAAAAGTCAGAATTGTTTTGATTTTCAAAAAATATTCAGAATTTAGAAAATTTCGGAAAAATGTCAGAATTATTGGAAAAAGTCCTAATTTTGAAATGTTCAGAAAAAAATCTTATTTTTTTGAAAAATGTCAGAATTTTGAATTTTTTTGAAAAATGTCAGAATTTTGAAATTTCCAAGAAAAAGTCAGAATTTTGAGATTTTCTGAAAATATTCAGAATATAGAACATTTCAGAAAAAAGTCAGCATTATAAAATGTTGAGAAAAAAGTGAAAAGTCTGATATTCTGAGATTTTGGGCAAAAAAATCAGAATTCAGATTTTTTGAGAAAAAAAGTCAGCATTTTGAGAAAAAATATTCAGAATTTTGAAATTTTCAGAAAGAAATCTGTATTTTAGGAAAAAGTATTTAAAAAAAATATATATATAACTAGTGCTGTCAAAATTATCGCGTTAACGGCGGTGGGGTAATTAATTTTTTGATATTAATTGCGTTAAAATATTTAACGCATTAACGCATGTGCAGAATGGGCCCGCCCCATACGTGCCACCAGTGGCAGCGCCAGGGTATGGCTGGGGTAGGCTACACCCATACCAAGAATGGCTTAGCCCCACCATGAAAAATGATGTTAAAGAAAGCAAAATAAAGTCTGCCAACCGTGCAGAGTAAATTGCACAGACAGCAGTTAGTAAGATTGATTTCAGTAGCCACGGGTTTTTGAAAACTTTTGTCACGTAGTGATCGTCTTCTCAATAGAAACATCTTTGATAACGGCGTGGTGTTGTTGCAGGAAGTCCCGACGGAGAATACTCTTGCTGTAGTACAGGGCAAGGAGCCATATAATAGTAATAATATGGCTCTAGTACAGGGGTGCA
Organism: Chaenocephalus aceratus; assembly: GCA_023974075.1. Classification (NCBI taxonomy): domain Eukaryota; kingdom Metazoa; phylum Chordata; class Actinopteri; order Perciformes; family Channichthyidae; genus Chaenocephalus; species Chaenocephalus aceratus. The sequence continues at coordinate 72,802 of JAMFTG010000567.1, forward strand.
CATAACTGGTACGCAGGTTTATGTGCGTAATCTGAAATGCGTACCGTCACTTGTGTCACAAAGCGCATTTGCCGTCCCGACGTACTTGTGAAGCTTTTCCAGAAGGCGGTTCGATCACCGGACGACAGAGTCGGTCTCCGTGTGCACAGAGGGCTGCTGTTAACGGTCGGTCTGTACAACGGAAACTGTGCCAACACTACGCCAACCGGCTGCGGAGGGAGACTCCCCCATCACTGGAGAACTGCGCTAAAACAGCTGATCACAACGTTCACACTCTGTGGTCACGAAGTACTCCACTAGCGCCCCCCCCCCCCCCCCCCCCCTCTGTTTGACTTTCCTGAAGTATTACTCCCCCGTTGATAGAAATCATGAATTAAGACCCCACGGTTTGATGATTGATAGGTGTGTTGGGTTGTCTTTCATCTTGACATGCAGAAAAATGTTATAATAAACATACATACTGTATGGATATATCCGCCTTCTTTCATTTATCTTTCCATTCCCAAACAATATACTAAATAAATGGCATATTTTGGACATAGTTCGAATGGTGATTAATCATGATTATTAATTTTAAGCTGTGATTAATCTGATTAAAATTGTAATCGTTGACAGCCCTATATATAAACATGACATAAACAGCAAACTGACAATACTGTTAATTTATGTTTTTTGACTATGAAGGTTTAAGAGTCTTCTTTGACCGGATCTCGTGTCCGGCATCCTGATTTCACTGTTTTCAAAATGTTCTTTTGCAACAAAGAATTGTTTTGAAAGCTCATGCAGTCAGCCTGAAATTATTCCAGTCTTTCATTATTGCGGAACCATGTGGTGAATATGAGATTTGTTGAAATGCATTAGTCGTATCGAGACAGAGTCTGACTGTGTTTACAGGGAATTAAAGGAGTCGAAGGAGGGAGAGGACCAAAGGGAGTGAGAGGCAAGCCAGGACCTCCAGTAAGACATTCCACTCGTCTAATCATCAGTTAAAACAAAAGAAAGTTAACTGTAACATACTGTTGAAGTTTGAAGAGGCATTTCAATTGTAATGTATTGCCATGAGTTTCTCCCCTTTTTCCTCACAGGGGAAGCCAGGAGCACCGGGCATCAAACGCAGAGGCCTTCACCAAGACGGGGATCAAAGCTCAGGACCGGGTCGTCAGAGACCCAAACAGCACGCATTTAAAAGATTCAAACCTGAAAACGTGCCGCGCTTCAGACTAACACCGGCCCCTCCTGAAGGTAAACTGATCGTGGGTTCAAGTGTCCCTCTCAGATAAACTTTATCTACACCCGTGTCCCTGATTTGTTTTTGTCACGGCTTCTGTCCACATAATGCGTAGCAGTTCATTCAGACAACTCACGTGTTTCTTGATATGTTAGAGAACTCTCCCTGGTCCCCGGCTTGAGCTTGAACCTCAGGATCCGTGTATCTGTGATCCTCTCCAGAGGGAAGGAGTCATCACATACAGAGACTAGTTCCTGGACAGTGTCCTTCACATGCTGATATCAAGAGAGGGAGTCACACAGTCACAAGAATGGAGGAACAGAAAGCAGTATTCAATGTTTACTTCAGATTAGCAATTTATTGATTATCCTCTCAAGAATGGAAGTAGTCAAAACACAAAAAAGAGAATTTGTTGGTATTTTTCTCAAAATTCGGACTTTCTCAAAAAATTCTAAAAAATCTGAATTTTTCTCAAAAATCTAAAAATGTGGACTTTTTCACAAAATCTAAACATTCTGACTTTTTCCTCAAAATTCAGATTTTTCCTGAATACTTCAAAATGTTGATAATCCCTCGTCCCCGGCTTGAGCTTGAACCTCAGGATCCATGTGTCTGTGATCCTCTCCAGAAGGGAAGTAGCATCACATACAGAGACTAGTTCCTGAGCAGTGTCCTTCACATGCTGATATCAAGAGAGGGAGTCACACAGTCACAAGATGGAGGAACAGAAAGCAGTATTCAATGTGTACTTCAGATTAGCAATTTATTGATTATCCTCTCACGAATGGAAGTGTCAAAACAAAAAAAGAGAATTTGTTGGTATTTTTCAAAAAATTCGGACTTTCTCAAAAACTTCTGAATTTTTCTCAAAATTCAAAAAATTCTGACTTTTTCTCAAAATTTTGAATTTTTCTCAACATTTTGACTTTTCCTGAATACTTCAAAAATGTTAATAATCCCTGGTCCCCGGCTTGAGCTTCAGCCTCAGGATCCATGTCTCTGTGACCCTCTCCAGAATGGAAGTAGTCAAAACAAAAAAAGAGAATTTGTTGGTATTTTTCCAAAAATTCGGACTTTCTCAAAAAAATTCGGACTTTTTCAAAAAATTCGGACTTTTTCTCAAAAATCAAAAATTCGGACTTTTCAAAAAAATTCGGGACTTTTTCTCAAAAATCAAAAAATCGGACTTTTTCTCAAAATTCTGACTTTTTCTGAATACTTCAAAATGTTAATAATCCCTCGTCCCCGGTTTGAGCTTCAGCCTCAGGATCCATGTATCTGTGATCCTCTCCAGAAGGGAAGGTGTCATCACATATAGAGACTAGTTCCTGAGCAGTGTCCTTCACATGCTGATATCAAGAGAGGGAGTCCGATTTTTTGACACAGTCACAAGATGGAGGAACAGAAAGCAGTATTCAATGTTTACTTCAGAGTAGCTCCACGTCAGAAATGAGCATGCTTGATGTCTCTCTCCATCGAGGCTGAGTCATCATGTTAATCACATAGCTATCATCTGCCTCAAGCAGTCCTGATGCTCTTCTGGGTCATCACACATCCTGTCATGTTCACAGCTACAGTTGGTACCCTTGTTAGCATGCTACTCTCATGTTGGAGGAGGACACTCCATTTCCCCAACATTTTGCATTTTCTATAGTTTTTTAATAAGTGTTCCTTCACATCTTCCCTTGACCCCATTAACCCCAGGGGTCCAGGCTGCTGTCCAGGAGATGGTCTGAGGAGGAGGAAGAGGAGGAGGAGGAAGAGGAGGAGGAGGAGGAAGAGGAGGAGGAGGAGGAAGAGGAGGAGGATTGTCCAGCTGGCCTCAGGGAACCAAAGAGGATCCGGCCACCTCCTGCTACGAGCTGGGTGTCATGCACCCTCACCTGAGCGACGGTGAGCCTCTGAATGCGCTGCGATGTGTACTGAACGGTTCTGAATGATGGGGCACTAAAGTGGATCATCTCTCAGGTTTCTTTTACATGGACCCCAACCAAGGCTGTCCGCACGACTCTGTGAGGGTCTTCTGTAACTTCACAGCCGGAGGAGCGACCTGCATCGAGCCTCGACCCTCACAGGTACACTCACTTACGGCCCGTCCACACTACAGCGTCGACAACTCCAATCTGCCCATTCACTTTCAATAGGGTGACGTCACGTTGCCTCGCTTTTTCGCCGAACTGAATTGTGGGTAGCAGAGCGGTCCGTCTCCGCCGTCTCCGCCGTCTCTGCGTCAGAAGTTGAACATTGTTCAACTTCTGACGCCGGAGTAGCCAGCGCCAGCCAATCAAATCCCGTTTCTGAAAATCTGACAGCTGAAGCCGTAGCCAATCAAACCGCGTCTAAGCTGGGAGAGATATCCCGCCGTTCATTTCTATATTTAAAAAAAAGTCGGAGGAGAAACTAACTATCGCCGTAGCAATCACCCGGTTTTGTTTGACCAGACCCTCTTCACCTACCGGGATACAAACCGGAGGAACCAGGCATGGAGGGAGGAGGCAGAGACAGTGGGGGAACCTGGTAGGGTTTCGCCTGTTTGGGGAGTTTATATATATATATATATATATATATTTATATATATATATTGCTCCCATAAAATCCCCGGGGGTTTTTGCTTTGTATGTTGGGGGCGGGACATTCATGTGATTGGTTGTTGGCCGTGTTGCTTGAATAAAATCCCCAAGCTCCAGACACGCCCAGCTCCAAGCTATTTTTGAAGCTGTAGTGTGGACGCTCCGTTACTCCTACATTCATATGTATCATTGTGTATAACTGCACAACATCAAACTGCAGCTAAGGCACCAGGTAGCCCATTGTAATCGTTAATCTCCTGTTCTTTAGATCACACTAAGTTGGAAACCACAGAAGAAGAATGCACCTGTCCAATGGTTCAGTCAGCAGCACGCTGGGAGCAAGGTAACGCATTTTTAATGAATAGAGAAACTTTGGATACATCTGGAAACGGACTCCCGTGTGTCTCTACAGTTTGAGTACGTCGGACTGGATGTGGTTCAGCTGAGGTTCCTGCGGCTGCACAGCCTCTCGTCCTCGCAGACCCTGACGCTCCGCTGCTCCGAGAACAGCTCCAGGTCTGCAGGAGACACGTCGTCAGCTGATCACCTGGTGGGAGACACACAGTCAGCTGATCACCTGCTGGGAGACACGCCGTCAGCTGATCACCTGCTGGGAGACACGCCGTCAGCTGATCACCTGCTGGGAGACACACCGTCAGCTGATCACCTGCTGGGAGACACACAGTCAGCTGATCACCGCTGGGAGACACATCGTCAGCTGATCACCTGCTGGAGACTCCGGCACAGAAATCCCTTCCCACTTCACCTCCGTGTCCAGGAGAGGCTGTGAGGTCAGTATCCTGTTCAGTGTTTAGGACATTATATGTCTCTTCTACATCAACATGTGTCCCCTCTTCTTCATGTCTCTTCTACATCAACATGTGTCCCCTCTTCTTCAGTCTCCTCTACATCAACATGTGTCCCCTCTTCTTCATGTCTCTTCTACATCAACATGTGTCCCCTCTTCTTCATGTCTCTTCTACATCAACATGTGTCCCCTCTTCTCCATGTCTCTTCTACATCAACACGTGTCCCCTCTTCTTCATGTCTCTTCTACATCAACAAGGTCCCTCTCTTCAGGTCTCTATATCAACACGTGTCCCCTCTTCTACATGTCTCTTCTACATCAACACGTGTCCCCTCTCTTCATGTCTCTTCTACATCAAACACGTGTCCCCTCTTCTTCATGTCTCTTCTACATCAACATGTGTCCCCTCTCTTTATGTCTCTTCTCATCAACATGTGTCCCCTCTTCTTCATGTCTCTTCTACATCAACATGTGTCCCCTCTTCTCATGTCTCTTCTACATCAACATTGTGTCCCTCTTCTTCATGTCTCTTCTACATCAACATGTGTCCCCTCTTCTCATGTCTCTTCTACATCAACATGTGTCCCCTCTTCTTCATGTCTCTTCTACATCAACATGTGTCCCTCTTCTTCATGTCTCTTCTACATCAACACGTGTCCCCTCTTCTTCATGTCTCTTCTACATCAAACACGTTGTCCCCTTCTTCTTCATGTCTCTTCTACATCAACACGTGTCCCCTCTTCTTCATGTCTCTTCTACATCAACACGTGTCCCCTCTTCTTCATGTCTCTTCTACATCAACATGTGTCCCCTCTTCTCCATGTCTCTTCTACATCAACATGTGTCCCCTCTTCTCCATGTCTCTTCTACATCAACATGTGTCCAAATGTCTCTCAGAGGGGCGTGGGGAGGGGCTCCTTATTTTCATCTAAAGTCACAGACACAGAATCAGCACTTTGGAAACAGGGCTGAAACAGAGGGGATTATGGGTAATGCTGCAATGATCTGTTTGGTGCTTCAGCCAATCAGAGACAGGCTCTGTGTATATCTGACACCTGTGATACATTGATGAGAAAGAGCGTCATAGGGGACCTTTAACTTCCCATCTCCTTCTCTCCCGTCTGATCCTACAGGTGGAGGTGTCTGTGACGGTGCGGGGGGGAACGGAGCTGCATCGAGGTGACATGCAGCTACTTCCTGTCAGAGACGTGGGGGCGGAGCCTACGGTGTGTTCTCCAACCGTCTCTGAAATCACCGCCGTGCTGGGACCCCTCTGTTTCTTGTGACCTGAGAGGTGTGTGTGTGTGTGTGTGTGTGTGTGTGTGTGTGTGTGTGTGTGTGTGTGTGTGTGTGTGTGTGTGTGTGTGTGTGTGTGTGTGTGTGTGTGTGTGTGTGTGTGTGTGTGTGTGTGTGTGTGTGTGTGTGTGTGTGTGTGTGTGTGTGTGTGTGTGTGTGTGTGTGTGTGTGTGTGTGTGTGTGTGTGTGTAATACTGTAAATATCTCATTTCTATAGAAAGCAGGGACATATGGTCTAGATATTTTCTCACAGCTGTTTGTGTATATTTATTGAATCTGAAGGAATGGAGAATTATCTTCACCGTTATTAAATATGTGTTGATGAGTAATTGTATTACACGTAGAGTATTTATATCATAACTAGTGTACTCAGTGTCTCATATGTCTCGCAGGATGTGCAGCACTTTTTAAAATAAAAACATGACTTTGAACATAAAATCAAACCGTGTGCATCCGTTTTATCTTTCACTCAGATTTAAGGTAAAAATGTAGATTGTTGATATTTGTTGTAGCAATATTTGTAATCTTACTATTCTTATAACTTAACATCTTCAGGTATTTTTATTGCGTGAATGCAAATGGAAACATTCAAGCAGTATTCTTTCTGCATTGTAGAAGTCTGAATATTTAATATTAGATTCATATTTAATCTAATATATGCTCCTATTTAGTCATAAAAGAACGTTTAGATGAAGGCCCCATTGATACCAACTGTAAATGTATTATCTCTGCCCGGGTGTTGTCGTTGGGTATTTGTTGTTGTCAGTCCCCTCAGGAGTGAAAGCTTCATGTTGTCTCCGTCCAGATAGTCCGGTGATTCGTCTAAAACTAGATGCATTAACATGTGATGATAACATTCAGGTCGGAATCAGAATCCCTTTATTAGTCCCACAGAGCGGACATGTACATTGTTACAGCAAGAAAGAGCCGGAGACAGATTCATGTTCACTAAAGCATGCATAAACATGTATTTAAAAAAAAAAAATTATAATAAAAAAAAGTTACAAAGCCTGCCAGACACTGAACAACGCCATCATGTGCTTCTTGGTATTGAATATCTTCCTACTCCATGGACATGTTACTCAATGAAGCTCCGCCCACCTCCCCATCCGTCTCCTCCCCATCCGCCTCCTCTCCATCCGCCTCCTCTCCATCCGCCTCCTCTCCATCCACCCACCTCCCCATCCGTCTCCTCCCCATCCGCCTCCTCTCCATCCGCCTCCTCCCCATCCGCCTCCTCTCCATCCGTCTCCTCCCCATCCGCCTCCTCTCCATCCGCCACCTCCCCATCCGCCTCCTCCCAATCCGCCTCCTCCCCATCCGCCTCCTCCCAATCCGCCACCTCCCCATCCGCCTCCTCCCAATCCGCCACCTCCCCATCCGCCTCCTCCCAATCCGCCACCTCCCCATCCGCCACCTCCCAATCCGCCTCCTCTCCATCCGCCTCCCATCCGCCTCCTCCCATCCGCCACCTCCCCATCCGCCTCCTCCCAATCCGCCACCTCCCCATCCGCCTCCTCTCCACCCGCCTCCTCTCCATCCACCCACCTCCCCATCCGCCTCCTCCCAATCCGCCACCTCCCCATCCCCCATCGCCCCTCCCAATCCGCCCTCCCCACCGCCTCCTCTCCATCCGCCACCTCCCCATCCGCCTCCTCTCCATCCGCCACCTCCCCATCCGCCTCCTCTCCATCCGCCACCTCCCCATCCGCCTCCTCTCCATCCACCCTCCTCTCCATCCGCCACCTCCCCATCCGCCTCCTCCCCATCCGCCACCTCCCCATCCGCCTCCTCTCCATCCGCCACCTCCCCATCCGCCACCTCCCAATCCGCCTCCTCCCAATCCACCCTCCTCTCCATCCGCCACCTCCCCATCCGCCTCCTCCCCATCCGCCACCTCCCCATCCGCCCACCTCCCCATCCGCCTCCTCTCCATCCACCCACCTCCCCATCCGCCACCTCCCCAATCCGCCTCCTCCCCATCCGCCTCCTCCCCATCCGCCACCTCCCAATCCGCCACCTCCCCATCCACCCACCTCCCATCCGCCTCCTCCCCATCCGCCTCCTCTCCATCCGCCACTCCCCATCCGCCTCCTCCCCATCCGCCACCTCCCCATCCGCCTCCTCCCCATCCGCCTCCTCCCAATCCGCCACCTCCCCATCCGCCTCCTCCCAATCCGCCACCTCCCCATCCGCCTCCTCCCAATCCGCCACCTCCCCATCCGCCACCTCCCAATCCGCCACCTCCCCATCCGCCTCCTCCCAATCCGCCACCTCCCCATCCGCCTCCTCCCAATCCGCCTCCTCTCCATCCGCCTCCTCTCCATCCACCTCCCCATCCGCCTCCTCTCCATCCGCCACCTCCCAATCCGCCACCTCCCCATCCACCCACCTCCCCATCCGCCACCTCCCCATCCGCCTCCTCCCCATCCACCCACCTCCCAATCCGCCTCCTCCCAATCCGCCCACCTCCCCATCCGCCTCCTCTCCATCCGCCCACCTCCCAATCCGCCTCCTCCCCATCCGCCTCCTCTCCATCCGCCTCCTCCCCATCCGCCTCCTCCCCATCCACCCACCTCCCAATCCGCCTCCTCTCCATCCGCCCACCTCCCAATCCGCCTCCTCCCCATCCGCCTCCTCTCCATCCGCCTCCTCCCCATCCGCCTCCTCCCCATCCACCCACCTCCCAATCCGCCTCCTCTCCATCCACCCACCTCCCAATCCGCCTCCTCTCCATCCGCCACCTCCCCATCCGCCACCTCCCCATCCACCTCCCAATCCGCCTCCTCCCCATCCGCCTCCTCTCCATCCGCCTCCTCCCCATCCGCCTCCTCCCCATCCGCCTCCTCCCCATCCACCCACCTCCCAATCCGCCTCCTCTCCATCCGCCCACCTCCCAATCCACCCACCTCCCCATCCGCCACCTCCCCATCCACCTCCCCATCCGCCACCTCCCCATCCGTCTCCTCCCCGACTTAACATTTATCATATGACATGTGTCAATAAATGTTCTTTATACAAAATGCAGTCTCTCCTGATTGAACTGCAGTTAGAGGTTTATGAAAACCTATGAGCTATTACTGAGTGTAAGGTATTACCGGGAACATGAGGGCAAAATAGATGAATGCAGTCGGGGTGATTAATGCAAACATGTCATCATTTAAAACTGCTCTTCCTCTTCTCCGTAGACGTTCTTCTGACTGTTTCCAAAGACTTGAGGGACAGAAATGGCAGGAAAGGAACCAAAGGCAGGATTACGGGGCTGAATGCACTGCCTGGAGGTTAACAATATCCCCTCATGGACCTGGAAGATAAACAGGGAAATACTCTCGTTATATAACCAGCAATCACTTTAAACAGAGATCTCTTAAAACACGACTAATAAGTCAGACGAAAGTTCAATGTGATGTAACAGAGATATTTATATTCCTCAGCTTTCCCAGCGGTGGGTTTATTTATTTAAAATATATCAGTTGCAACATTTCCTTATTCAAATGTCAAAAAGCGATTACCCTATGGTATTTATACATTCTTTTTGCGTTGTGTACATCCAATACGTGTTCTAGCTCGCATCAGGCTATAAAGGAACTCGATCACAGTCACATGACTTACCATCACAGCCAATGAGGAGATGAGTTTCTCCGTGATCAGCGTGACGACGTTATTATGAGTTTAGCCACTCGTTAGAACCGCCTGTTTAAAGACACTCTTTGAGCTTTATATTATTTAATAGTTAAACATTTATTTCCTTGCTGTTTTTGTGTATAGTGAAGGTATATTATTTAGTGTTGTTATTGAAGTGAGTTAAAGACAGATGGAGGTAGGAGTAGAACTCTAGTAGGCATGTGTTTTTTGGACACAACGAATATTATGCACAGAGTCCGGCGCACTTCCTGGGGGCTTGGTTTGATTGATTGATTGATTGAAAAGTTTATTAACAGCTTGTATATTGGGTACAGTACAGTACAGCTCAAAAAATACAATTGTTAAGGGGATGCAGACCAGAGAAATACTTTCGTCTTGTTTACATCAGGGTCCCCCATTTCCAATTCATCATATCATTTAAGACATATAAGACATATTTGACATACAGATGGCTTATTTACAATTTTCATACAGTTGTTTTTTTACATACAGATTGCTTATTTACAATTTTCATTTTAGATTTCGTTCTAATACATCCTAACCGGACATTTAAGACATACCAAGTCTACAGATATACAGTTAGTAACAGAGTCTAAAATGCGAGTATATACATAGATGGGGGGGGGAAGCTGTCCATTGGACGACAGGTTGAGATTTGTATCATTACCGGGGCCAGTTTTGCAATGCTCTCCCCCGAAGGTGCTCTTTAAGAGAGGTTTTGAAGGTAAGTAAAGTTTTACTTTCCTTTACAGCTGTGGGAAGAGCATTCCACCTTGATGTGGCATAATTTGGGTGATACAAGCCACAAGGAAAGCCATAAAAAAGGGCTGAAGGAAAGGAATCGATAGGAAAGCTGTCCATCGTACTTTTGTCAATGATATTGGACCATGGAAATAAATGCACAAACGGAGATTCTTGTCTGGACTTGGATCATTATTTCAGGCGTCAAACCAGATACACATTTGACTTGAAGACAAAGGAACAGGAAGTGCAGAAATGCTGAGTCATTTCAGGGTTTTAGGATTTGTTCCCACGTCCCTGCTAGCTGACATGGACGCGGGAAGGGGGGGTGCTGAGGGGGCTGCAGCACCCCCAACTCTGACTGACCTCCTGCGTCCCTGCTCGCTGCCATCAGTGTGTGAATAAGAAGTCAAACATATACGGCTGCTGTTATTTTGCAGCTTACAGAATGAAGGAGAAAGTTGATGGTGTATTGGTATTTAAACAGATTCCATTCAATCACTATATTTAATTTCACTTTTCAAGGGATATTCTACGCATCCTTTGTTTGTCGGACAGTATCAGACCCAAACGCAGTTCTTGAGCAAAACGTTTCAATCTGTTGAACTGTCTGTGGAAACAAAACATTTAAGTTTTATGGGTTTATTTTAACAACGTGATCACATGATTCCTTCAGGTATTAATGCAGATCTGCTGTAAGCTAGCTAGCTAACCTTGTCCTTTCAGATATACTGACAAAATACTCTACACTGTTATATACCTTTATAATATCTACACTTTTTAGTGCCGCGTTTCAGTTTTGTTTTGAGCTTCTTGAGCGTTTCCTTTTACAGCGGTTCGTTAATGTAGGGCTTTTAGTAAGCGCTGCGCATGTTTCCTCAAGTTGCTGAAGATGTTTCTTCATGTGTTTTGGCACATTTGTGTTTTTATATTGCATTGTATTTGAAGCTTCAGCGCCTTTCTCGATGTTCGACATAAACGGGAGGCACAGATTTCATCAAGTGATACATATATTACCTATGATTTGATTGCATGGACGATAGTTTGTATATATTTGGAGGATATGAGTTGAATACTCACATTTCTTCTGGATCTTGGCTGTGATCGTCTCTCCTCCTCTGATCCTGTAGGGATGAACACAATCCAACAGTTTTAGATCCAGTAAAATAAGTGTTTGTTCTTTGAGTCAGCTTCAGAGTCCTGATCTCATGCTTTCCATCCCATCATATCCTCTCTGCAAACACTACGACTGACTGCCACAGCCCTCAGCTGCATCACAGAGTTAACTAGGCGTTAGTCCAGGAACAAAAAAAACTTCATAGGAAAAACTAACAGACCTTTTGAACTGTAAAATGTGTCTGTTAACAAGTTGCACCTGACTGAAATGTGGCTTTGCATTGTCAGCTTGCATTCTATTGTTCTTGGGAGAACGCAAGAAAAGAACCATGAGATGAACAAAAGGAGAAACTGCAGGTAAATGGTAACATCACTGATGTGTTGTGCTAAGCTAGGCTACGCCTGGAAGGTGGACCTGGAGAGATTCCCCAGAGAGAGGAACACATCCACCTCCCTGTGTTCAATACAATCCTGCTGAAGCAGCAGAAGCTGAGTCGACCCCTCACTGACCTGAGAGTCTCCAGTCTGCAGTCTGGACTCTCCAGGAGATCTCTCAGCAGCTTCTCTCCTGAATCCTGCAGATCGTTGAAACTCAGGTCCAGCTCTCTCAGATGGATGTTGGACTTCAGAGCTGAGGCCAGAGCAGAACAGCTGATCTCTGACAAGCTGCAGCTCCACAGTCTGAATAAAGAACACATGATATAAGTTTAGAAAACAATGTTCCTGTTTGAAATAATCAAAGGTTTAATAATCTGATTATAGCTGGAGAAGTAGAGAATGTAGACGTTTATAAAGTGGACTCTCCCCACAGGTTAAAAACAGTAAGATCCCAAAAGTGAAAAGAGCTCTCATTAATATTAAAGACAGTGAATTATGCAGAGTAGGATGTGTCTGTTAACAAGTTGCACCTGACTGAAACGTGGCTTTGCATTGTCAGCTTGCATTCTATTGTTCTTGGGAGAACCCAAGAAAAGAACCATGAGATGAACAAAAGGAGAAACTGCAGGTAAATGGTAACATCACTGATGTGTTGTGCTAAGCTAGGCTACGCCTGGAAGGTGGACCTGGAGAAATTCCCCAGAGAGAGGAACACATCCACCTCCCTGTGTTCAATACAATCCTGCTGAACCAGCAGAGACTGAGTCGACCCCTCACTGACCTGAGAGTCTCCAGTCTGCAGTCTGGACTCTCCAGAAGATCTCTCAGCAGCTCTCCTGAATCCTGCAGATCATTCCAACTCAGGTCCAGAACTCTCAGATGGATGTTGGACTTCAGAGCTGAGGCCAGAGCAGAACAGCTGATCTCTGACAAGCTGCAGCTCCTCAGTCTGAATAAAGAAAACATGATGTAAGTTTAGAAAACAATGTTCCTGTTTGAAATAATGAAAGGTTTAATAATCTGATTATAGCTGGAGAAGTAGAGAATGTAGACGTTTATAAAGTGGACTCTCCCGACAGGTTAAAAACAGTAAGATCCAAAGAGCTTTCTTAAGCCCCACGGACCCGGTTACGCGGCCGAAATCGCATCATTTGCAGGCAACAACGTCTAAGGAACCTTCATATTTAATAAACTATGAATGTTTTATATCCATATAATGAAAAAAAACTAATTTAACTGATCTTTTTCATTTTTATTTTTTTTAAACTCAAAAATGCTAACACTGACCCTCTGAATTAGCCCCGAGCGAAAGATGCTAACCTATTACTGCACCGAACATCACTCCTAGCATCCTTATTGATTATCCTAGCTGCACATCCAACACATCGTTTATGATCGTAAGGAGACACAGAATCTATTGGTACCTAACTAAACACTCAAAGATTACAAATTCGCGGAGAAAATAACAAAAACCTACATCAAAACAAGTGGCGCTAGGTAGCCAAAAACGCTAACATGGCTTACCTTGGTCTTTGTCTGGTCAAAACTGGCCTTCAATGGCATTAAAACGATAAAAACGATGGTGTAGTTAATCCATAGGTTAATCCAATGTGTCTGTGTCCCCTTTGAAATGTTCTGATAATCCATAAACTAGGGTGACCATATTTTGATTTCTAAAAAAGAGGACATGCTGCCCCCAGCCTCGAGATACTTGATGATACTCAACGTTTATTCAAAGATGCCTTATTGTTTTAAAGTATGCCTCCTCTGTATGGATATAAAATTATTATTTATATTATTTTACTGTATATAACACAATAATATCTCTCTATAACCAAAGACACACCAAACCAAGGTTACTCAACAATCAACATGCTTTATTATGCCTAGAACTATCTCTGACAAATCTCAAATGCACAAGAATAACTTAAACATCAACCTGTAACAAAATAATAGCTCTCTTTTCAAGTCTTACTGGACAAAAATAAATAACAAAATATATGAAATAGTAGAAAATAGAAAATCCAGCTTTAACAAATAATCTCTTTGTATCTTGTCAATGTAAACAATAAAACAGTAACCTCACAAAGATACTAATCCAATTATTTTAAAAGTGCACTATGCAGTTTTGGATTTCACATTTGCATAATTGCCATTAGTGAACATAACATAACATTTGATTACCTAAATCAAACCAAACACATTTTGAGGCACCATGAACCAAATATAAGCCTACTTTAAATGTTTGTAAACACAATTCCAGGCCCCTTCATTGTAAACAACCACAGTGAAACGACAACTTTTCACATATTTCTAGCTTCTAGCTAACAGTTTTCTAGGGTCCCAATTTAAAATTAAAAGAATCCTTCTGTATCCAATGTCAACAAAATCACAGTCTCCTTCAGGCTCTCAGTGCGCACAGTGTAAATGTGGAAGTACTGGTAGATTTTGAACATGATATTCTCGAGGTCAATATCTATTGTGTCTGCCCCGTGATGAACACAATTATTCAATATGTGTGCTGGGCAACCCACACCGATCAGAGTGTTCTTCTGCAGCAACCTCTTCAAATTTGCAAACACATTCTTTCCCCCTTCATCACCTCGGATTCCTCCAAAGTTTGTGTTGCAATTGTCGCCAGTAAATGCAATGCATTTTTCAGACAAATTGTTTTTTGCCAATGTTTCAATGAGATATTGTGCAATGGTTTCTGCTGTCTCATTTGGTGTGTCTTTAACCTCGATTAATTTAGTTTGCATGCCACCCCTCTTCCAGTCAAAGTACTGGATTATGATTGGGAATATTTTCACTGCTCCGTGGTTACTCCCGTCTGTAGAAACACCACAGTACTGGATTTCTTTGAGTGCTTCATGTGCGACATCAATCGAGTGGGGCGCTATAACACCATTGACAATGGCTTCGGTTTTAGTGCGCGCACTACTGCATTTGTTGGCAGTGTCAGAGTCTGGAAATGCTTTTTTTAGCAAGGCACTTGTGCAATCCATAGATCTGTAGCTGTTGTGATGTTTCACAGTGTGAAATGCAAACGCACCCTCCGCTGCATTTACAGCATCCTCTGTTTTGCCTGGTCTAACAAAGAAGTCTGTCAACTTTGCCGACAAACTCTCACCTTGCACAGCTTTCCTATGTTTGTCTGTGTCCATGTGCGCTTTAAGATCGCCTGCACCTTTATTGGACACACACACGTATGTGCAAGCTTTGCACACGGTGCACTCCGCCTCCCATTTGTTCCGACCGGGTCGGTACATTTGGAATTTCTTCTGCAATTCATCTGTAAAAGTACATTTGCGCTTTGGCATTGTGAATGTGAGCTGCGGTCCGCTCTGTCCCCTTTGTTTGTGTGTCAGCGTAGTTGTAGAGCCGCCCACAAAGCTTCAGACTCAGGGATTACGTCACACACGCAACAGAGTACCGTAGTATTCTGTGCAATGCGCCAGTCAATTTAAGTACATGCAAACGGTCCGCGAAACCCGGACATTTTCATGAATTTATAAACCCCCCCCGGACGACGCGGACAGGGCGTGAAAAGAGGACATGTCCGGGCAAAAGAGGACGTTTGGTCACCCTACATAAGCAATAAAACTGCTTTTCCGTTTCCAGATATCAGAGCAGGGATATTCCTACACTCTGCAGAAAGATTACATGCGCCCGCAGAGACCCCAGCGTTTTTTTTAACATGAGAGTCTATGGGACGATTTCCCCTCGATTATATTGGCTCTAACGGTCAGAAAGAGATGTCACATGTCAAAATCGAGCAAGGGGAGCCAGAGATATGGAAAATCCACCCAAATGGCCCCAGAAGAGGTATTTTGTGCTAAATCTGTCTAAAAAGGTCAAATATCACTTGTTTTGCATCAATCTTGATACAGGGTACTTATTATATGTTGTACTTTGGATTCCTACAGCTTTTAGTCTACGAACCCATCATCCAAGGTTAGTTTTCACTATAAGTACAACATATTTTTTGGATGGACACAATAATTTACAGTTTTTTACCATGTTCAATCTGAATTTTCTTTAAAATAAAAAACATCTATATTGATTCTGACTTTTCTACATCCAACTCACAGGTTTATCATTGCTTTGAGAAAAAAGATTATTAATTTAACCCTTTTAGAAGATATGGTCATTTGTTCTGGGATTGTCATTTTTTTTTTTAAAGCATGATGGAGAATAAAAGATGAATTTCAGGTGTTTAAAGGTTCAGAGTGAATTATGCAGAGTATGATTTTTCTTTAACAAAGCTCTGCTACAGTCAATGAACTAAACCACAGAAGAAGAAAGTAGACTTTAGCATTGAGATGCTCAGTGAGGATCAGGATCGTATCAGCCTGATGTCTGCAGCTCAGAGTCAACACAACTCTCACATATTCATCTCAGCACAGAAGTTAGAGATGGAGAACTGACCTGAGAGTCTGCAGTCTGCAGTCTGGACCCTCCAGAAGATCTCTCAGCAGCTCCACTCCTGAATCCTTCAGAGCATTCTCACTCAGGTCCAGCTCTCTCAGATGGATGTTGGACTTCAGAGCTGAGATCAGAGCAGAACAGCTGATCTCTGACAAGCTGCAGTCTATCAGTCTGAATAAAGAACACATGATGTCAGTTTAGAAAACAAAGTTCCTGATTGAAATAATGAAAGGTTTAATAATCAGATTATAGCTGGAGAAGTAGAGAATGTAGACGTTTATAAAGTGGACTCTCCCCACAGGTTAAAAACAGTAAAATCCAACAAGTGAAAAGAGCTCTCATTAATATTAAAGACAGTGAATTATGCAGAGTAGGATGTGTCTGTTACCATCTGTAACATCACTGATGTGTTGTGCTAAGCTAGGCTACGCCTGGAAGGTGGACCTGTAGAGATTCCCCAGTGAGAGGAACACATCCACCTCCCTGTGTTCAATACAATCCTGCTGAAGCAGCAGAGACTGAGTCGACCCCTCACTGACCTGAGAGTCTCCAGTCTGCAGTCTGGACTCTCCAGAAGATCTCTCAGCTTCTCTCCTGAATCCTTCAGATTGTTGAGACTCAGGTCCAGAACTCTCAGATGGATGTTTGACTTCAGAGCTGAGGCCAGAGCAGAACAGCTGATCTCTGACAAGCTGCACCACTTCAGACTGAATAAAGAACACATGATATTACATTACATGTCACTTGTTAGACGCTTTTATCCAAAGCGACTTACATACTCAATACTGTGGGCAATCCCCACAGGAGCAATTTGGGGTGAAGTGTCTTGCCCAGGGACACAACGACATGCTGACTGCACTGGGGTTTGAACCTGTGACCCCCTGATTCCAACACCAAGGCTCTATCCACTGCACCACACGCCACGACTGATATCAGTTTAGAAAACAATGTTCCTGAGTGTGTGTGTTACTGTTTGTGGTTTGTTTTTAACTGTGTAATACAGTTAATGATTCCAAATGTTAGAGTTCCTTATTTTCATAACAAAACTTGCACGCCTCTTAAAAATAAATAACAGCAAACAAAAATTATGCATTTGGGACTTTTTTTTGCTTTTCCTTGTTGTACCGAACCGTGACCCCCAAACCGAGGTACGAACCGAACCGTGACTTCTGTGAACCGTTACACCCCTATACTCAGGCAAATTATGGAATTATAAATATAACAATTATAAATACAGTAGAAAACCACATGAACTACAGCCAGTGACCTGACCTCAGAGTCTTCAGTCGACAGTTTAGACTCTTTAGTCCAGAACTCAGCTGCTCCACCTCTGAATCCTGCAGGTCTACTCCCAGCTCCAGCTCTCTCACATTGGAGGAGTCGGACTTCAGAGCTGAGGCCACGACTTCCCAGTCTAAGAATCCACTGTCAGGAATTCTGTTAGAACACATATGGAAAAAGGGGAAACAACATATTTACTTCATGCATTTGAGGAAAAACATTTTGAATATCATGCTCTGACTACCACTGGATGTTAGTCTATTGTGGTCGAGTGTGATCTGATCCCATGTCTGTCACCTCCTTGCTCGCTACCTTCTAGACTAGAGAAGACTAGAGTCAACATAAATCAGATATTGCTCTGTGTCTAATTTAACGATAAAGAAACTGCAATCCTTTCAAAATAACTTTACTGCATTCAATGACATATGTAAAGTTATTCTGTATGTTCTGATCACATGTTGCTGTGATAAAATATCCTTCATATTATTTTGACAAGGAAAATGAAGAGAAGAAAAAACTGAAACATTTTTTACACTAATCTCTAAAGTGAATCACATCTGGACTCACACAGCCGTCCTGCAGTTCCTCACAGCTGGAGTCAGTCTCCGTCGTCCCTCCTCTGACGTTTTGGACTGCTCCAGGTCCAACTCATCCAGAACCTCCTCTGACATCTGCAGCCTGTAGGCCGGAGCAGAGCAGCGTTTCACAGAGAGTCTCTTCTCTGATCCGTCCTCTGACTTCAGGAACTCTGTGATCTCCTGATGCACTGAGTGGTCCTTCATCTCTGTCAGACAGTGGAGGATGTTGAGGCTCCTTTCATCAGAGTCTTCATCACTTCTCATCTTCTTCAGGTTGCTGATGGCTCTCTGGATGGTTTCTGGACGGTTGTCTGTGCGACCCAGCAGGCCTCCTAAGAGACTCTGGTTGGACTCCAGAGAGAGGCCGTGGAGGAAGCGGACAAACAGGTCCAGGTGGCCATTTCTGCTTTGAAGGGATTTCTCCATGGCTCTCTTTAGGAAGACATCCAGGGAAGGGTACTCCTGATTCCTGCTATCACTGTTATCATCGTCCCAGTCATCCTGCAGGAAGTCCTTCAGTACCGCTGTGTCTCTGCTGGTGTAACAGTGCAACAAGTAGACTGCAGCCAGGAACTCCTGAACGCTCAGATGAACAAAGCAGTAGACTGTTTTCTGGAAGATCACACTCTCTCTTTTGAAGATCTCTGTACAAACTCCTGAGTGCACCAAGGCCTCGGTGACATCAAGACCACAGCGCTGCAGGTCTTCTTGGTAGAACATGATGTCTCCTTTCTCCAGATGTTCAAACGCCAGCCTCCCCAGCTTCAGGAGAAGCTCCCTGTCAGCCTCCGTCAGCTGCTGTGGACTCGTCTCATGTCCCTCTTCATACTTCTGCTTCTTCCTCTTGGTCTGGACCAGCAGGAAGTGTGAGTACATGTCAGTGAGGGTCTGGGGCAGCTCTCCTCTCTGGTCTGTAGTCCACATGTGGTCCAGAACTGCAGCAGTGATCCAGCAGAAGACTGGGATCATACACATGATGTGGAAGCTCCTGGAGCCCTTGATGTGAGAGATGATTCTGCTGGACAGGTCTTCATCACTCCATCTCCTCCTGAAGTACTCCTCCTTCTGGGCGTCAGTGAAGCCTCGTACTTCTGTCACCCTGTCCACACACTCAGGAGGGATCTGATTGGCCGCTGCAGGTCTGGAAGTTATCCAGACGAGAGCCGAGGGAAGCAGCTTTCCCCTGATGAGGTTTGTCAGCAGCACGTTGACTGAGGACGGCCGAGAGACATCAGACACAACCTCACTGTTTCTGAAGTCCAGAGAAAGTCTGCTTTCATCCAGGCCGTCAAAGATGAGCAGCACTTTGCAGACAGCCAGCTGCTCTGCTGTGACCTTCTGTAAGGTTGGATGGAAGACATGGAGCAGCCGGAGAAGACTGTACTGCTCTCCTTTGATCAGGTTCAGCTCCCTGAAGCAGAGCGGGATCACCAGACTGACATCTTGGTTCTCCAAACCCTCGGCCCAGTCCAGAATGAACTTCTGCACTGAGAAGGTTTTTCCAACTCCAGCGACTCCGTTGGTCAGGACCGCTCTGATGGGAGTCTGCTGGTCAGGTGAGGCTTTAAAGATGTCCTGGCACTTGATTGGAGTGTAATGGAGGGGCTTCTTCTTGGAAGCTGTCTCCAGCTGCCTCACCTCATGCTGGGTATTAACCTCTACACTCTGGCCTTGTGTGATGTAGAGCTCAGTGAAGATGCTGTTGAGGAGGGTTTCACTTTTATCAGTTCCTTCAGTCACACGTTCACATCTCCTCCTCAGACTGAGCCTGTGTTCATCGAGAACCTCCTGCAGACCACGTTCTGCTGAGAGAGAAGGAAACGTGAGAATAAAACAAATGTTTTAAATGAACTTATATTATGTACAACACAACAGGAAGAATCCTGTTTTCAGGCCTGAAGACAGCAGGAGACAGCAGTGTTTCCCACAGAATTATACTTGTGGTGGTAGCCGTGCACGACAGGCAGGGGGGGGGGGGGGGGGCAGGTGCTAATGGAGCACGCTCGTGAACTGCTAGTTTGCCGGTGCGTCGCAGCGGGGTTACTGCAGAGCGCATAATTGCGCCGCAGTTGCGCATGAGTGATGTGCAACAACATTTGACTTCTCTTTTTCTCGTAAGGTCTCCCTTTCTGTTGGTCGCTTATTAGCAGACCCTTCACGAGATGGCAGAGCGAACAGGTACAGGAGGTGTAGAGCGAGGGATCATTGTCCACTAGTTCATCGATCACAGGTGGCGTATTGCTCGCGGACGGATAAAAAAAAAAAAACCTAAATATGTCGTGAAATATACTTGGGCGGATGTTATTATTATATTATATGTCATTTAGCAGACGCTTTTATCCAAAGCGACTTACAATAAGTGCATTCGACCAAGACGATACAAACTTGAGGAATCATAAAGTACATCAGGTTTCATAGAGCCAAACCATTTCAAGTGATACTCAACAGGCTTTAGATAAGCTAGTCCTTTATTAGTATATAAGTGCTTTTTATTTTGTTTGTTTTTTTGTTTTTAAATGTATTGCTCAAAGTGGAGTCGAAAGAGATGAGTTTTCAGTCTGCGCCGGAAGATGTGTAAGCTTTCTGCTGTCCTGATAATAATAATAATAATAATAATAATAATAATAATAATAATAATAATAATGCATTTTATTTATATAGCGCTTTTCACAACTCAAAGACGCTTCACAGTATGAGGGAGGGTAGACAACCAAGGACAGGCAAACAAGTAAGTATAGTAAAATAAAAGGCAGTCAAAAGGAAGTTGATTGAGAGGGGGGGGGCGGGGCTTATGGGTAGACAGAGTTGAAAAGATGTGTTTTGAGGCGGGACTGGAAGACTGTGAGGGACTCAGAGTCACGGAGATCTTGAGGGAGGGACTTCCAGAGCCGTGGAGCTGCCACTGAGAAGGCTCTGTCCCCAAAGCTGCAGAGTGTGGATGTGGGAGTGGATAGGAGTCCGGCTGCGGTGGATCTGAGGGACCGTGGGGGGTCTGAGGGACCGTGGGGGTTGATGAGGAGTGAGAAGATTAGTGAGATAAGGGGGGGCCAGATGGTGGAGTGCTTTGTAGGTGAGGACCAGAACTTTGTAGTGGATGTGATGGGAGACAGGAAGCCAGTGGAGGTCTTTGAGGACTGGGGTGATGTGATGCCATGGTTTGGTATGCGTGAGGAGACGTGCAGCTGCATTTTGAACCCGTTGGAGTCTGTTGAGGGATGTCGTGCTGATGCCGTAAAGAAGTGAGTTGCAGTAGTCAAGGCGGGAGGAAATGAAGGCATGGATTAGTCGTTCGGCTGCGGGGCGGGTGAGAGAGGGTAGGATTTTTTGCAATATTGCGGAGGTGGAAAAATGAGGTTTGGCGGATGTGAGGTTCGAGGGAGAGGGTGGGGTCAAAGATCACGCCAAGGTTGCGTGCCTGATTGGAGGGGGAAACAATGGTGCCATCGATGGTGAGAGTTATGTTAGTGACCTTGCTGAGGGTGGATTTGGAGCCGATTAGGAGGAGTTCTGTTTTTGTTGCTGTTCAGTTTGAGGAGGTTATGTTGCATCCAAGTTTTAATAGCTGTCAGACAGGAATCGATGTGGGTAAGGGGTGGGTTATGGAGGGATTTGGCGCTGAGGTAGATCTGAGTGTCATCAGCATAGCAGTGGAAGTCCAGGTTGAAGTGGCGGAGTATCTGACCGAGGGGGAGGATGTAAATGATGAAGAGGAGGGGGCCAAGTACTGATCCTTGAGGAACGCCTTGGGTAACTGAAGCTGTGGCAGAGGAGTGGTTGGGGAGGGAGATGAAGTGGGATCGTTCAGTGAGGTAGGACTGGAGCCATCTGAGTGCAATACCTTCAATACCAATGTCCCTGAGTCGGGTGAGCAGGATGTTGTTGTCACAATCCTAGGTTTATGTCACGGTTTTAGTGTTGTCTGTCTGGTTATGGGTTTTGTAAGTCTGTTCATTTGGTGTTTTGTCTTCCTCCTTGTGTTTTGTCTGGTCCTCCTCCCTGTCGTTAGTTTCCCTGGTGTGTCTGATTGTCTCATTGTGTTCACCTGTTGCCCTTGTGTTTCTCCCTCCCCTGCCCAGCTGTGTCTTGTCCTGTGATTACCTTTCTGTGTATTTAGTCTTCCCCTGTGTTCCATGTCGGTCCATTGTTTTCCCTCGGTCCATGTTCTTTGTGCTGCTCGTTTGTTTCTTTTGGATATTTTGGATACTGCCTTTTTGACACAGCTTTTATTATTTAATAAAGCTTGCTTGTTGTTAAATTCTGCATTTGAGTCCTACCTGCTTCACCCCCTCGTAACAGAATGGACTGACCAAATTTGGACTCAGCAGATTTTAATATTTTGGCCCCACAGGCGGAATGTCTTGGGTACTTTCTAGAGTACATTTTTTACACCTGGAAGAACGCCTCATCTAGACGGGGTAAAGAGGCTGCTCTGAAGGAGGCATGCCGGGAGGTTGCTCGCAAGCCCTGGCTCAGGAGCTTGTTGCCTGAGTGGCTACAAACTTTTTCAAGTAGCCCTGAAGACTTGTCACAAGCTTCTAACCCTTTCCTGGGATACGACTACTGTCCAGTTGGAGGTCCACGGAGTCTCTAAAAAGACTCTAGGAGATGCAGGGCCAGGATTCCAGCCCGTGCTCCAACAGCCATGATCCCGGCTTCAGTTCCAGTTTCCACAGCCCTGGATCCATGCACCAGTACCGGTCCACAGAGCTATGATTCCTTGCTCGATTACCTGGCCCACACAGCCATGGTCCAGGCCTCTGTTCCGGTTCCAGCGGCTCCAGCTCCAGCCTCAGACCTTTTCTCAGGAACCCGTCTGGCGTTTGGAGGTCCACGGAGCTTCCAAAAGGTCTCTGGAAGATACAAGGCCAGGATTCCAGCCCGTACTCCAGCGGGTCCGGCCCCAGTTCTGGCCCCAGCGACCATGGTTCCGGCCCTGGTTCCGGCCCCAGCAGCAATGGTGTCATGCTCCAGTGCTGGCCCCCACAGCCATGGTTCCGTGCTCCAGTACCATCCCACACAGCCATGATTCCGTGTTCCGGTTCCGTGCCCAGCAGCCATGGTTCTGGCTACAGAACCGGCCCACACAGCCATGGTTCCAGCCCCAGTCCTGATCCCAGCAACCATGGTTCGGGCCCCAGTACCGAGCCCAGCAGCCATGGTTCCGGCTTCAGTACCGGCCCCAGCAGCCATGGTCCCGGCTTCAGTACCGGCCCCAGTAGCCATGGTCCAGACTCCAGAACTGGCTTACCGGCCGACGCCTGCTCCCCGAGTCCTGTCGGCATACCGGCCGACTCCAGCACCTCGTCTCCTGTTGGCTCTCCAGCCGACGCCAGCTCCCCGAGTCCTGTCGGCGTACCGGCCAACGCCAGCTCCCCGAGTCCTGTCGGCATACCGGCCGACTCCAGCACCTCGTCTCTTGTTGGCTTTCCAGCCGACGCCAGCTCCCCGTGTCCTATCGGCGTACCGACCGACACAAGTTCCCTCTCAATTCCCCTCTCAGGTCCCATCTCGAGTCTCTTCTCGAGTCCTCTCTCAAGTTCCCTCTCAAGTCCCCTCTCAAGTCTCCTCTCAAGTTCCTACCCGAGTCCCCTCTCAAGTTTCCTCTCTAGTCTCCTCTCGAGTTCCCTCTCGAGTCCCACCTCGAGTCCCCTCTCAAGTCTCCTCTCGAGTTCCCTCTCAGGTCCCCTCTCAAGTTACCTCTCAAGTCACCACTCGAGTTCCCTTTCAAGCCCTCTCTCGAGTCTCCTCTCAAGTTCCCTATCGAGTCCCCTCTCAAGTTCCCTCTCGAGATCCCTCTCAAGTCCTCTCTCGAGTCCCCACTCAAGTCCCTACTCAAGTGCCGTTGGAGGTTCCGCTGGGGGTCCTGCCAACTCCATGTCCTGTCCCATTGGGGGCCCCGCCGACTACTCTTCTGCCGGGGGTCCTGCCAACCCTATGTCCTGTCCCGTTGGGGGTCCCGTCGATTACTCTTCTGCCGGGGGTCCTGCCAACCCTATGTCCTGTGCCATTGGAGGTCCCGCCGACTACTCTTCTGCCGGGGGTCCTGCCAACCCTATGTCCTGTCCCGTTGGGGGTCCCGCCGACTGCTCTTCTGCCGGGGGTCCTGCGAACTCCATGTCCTGTCCTGTTGGAGGTCCCGCCAACTACTCTCCTGCCGGGGGTCCTGCAAACCCTATGTCCTGTCCCGTTGGGGGTCCCGTCGACTACTCTTCTGCCGGGGGTCCTGCCAACCCTATGTCCTGTCCCGTTGGGGGTCCCGCCGACTGCTCTTCTGCCGGGGGTCCTGCCAACCCTATGTCATGTGCAGTTGGAGGTCCCGCCGACTGCTCTCCTGCCGGGGGTCCTGCCAATCCTATGTCCTGTTCCTCTGGGGGTCCCGCCGACAACTCTTCTGCCGGGGGTCCTGCCAACTCCTTGTCCTATTCCGTTGGAGACCCCGCCATCACCTGTCTCGCCGGGGGTCCTGCCAACTCCTGGTCCTCTTCCGTGGGGGATCATGCCGAAGCCTGTCCCTCCGGAGCTGTCTGGTCTTCGCCCTCGAGCCCGGCCCCCTGAGAGCCGTGGTCTTCGCCCTCGAGCCCGGCCCCCTGACTCTTCCTGCCGCTGCCCTGCTTTGAAGGCAATGAATTCAAAGGATGATACTGAGGGGAGGGTTAGTTCTGTGATTTGGATGTTCTGAGTGTGGATTACAGCAAGGCCGCCACCACGGCGGGAGGGGCGGGGTTTAGTGATGTATTTAAAGCCAGGGGGGAATGTTTGGTTGAGGGAGCAGAAGGAAATCAAGGGATTTTTCCAAGATTAGTTCATGGAGGATGAGGGCTTTCTTGTTGAGTGATCGGATGTTAAGGAGGGCATGGTTAGTTGAGTGGGAGGGGCGTGGTGTGGTCACAGGCTGAAGAGGTAAGAGGTTGTCCAGGTTGACAGTGCGGGGAGGAATGTGAGATGGGGGGGAGGAGCGGAGAGGAGGTGGAAGGAAGTGTGCTATTATCAGTTTTTGGTGGTTGAGGGCGGTGGGATCCACTCCAGGTATTTGGACCAGCTCTGAGCAGAGGGCGGTAGAATCCACTCCAGGTATTTGGGCCAGCTCTGAGCAGAGGGCAGTGGAATCCACTCCAGGTATTTGGACCAGCTCTGAGAAGAGGGCAGTGGGATCCACTCCAGGTATTTGGGCCAGCTCTGAGAAGAGGGCAGTGGAATCCACTCCAGGTTTTTGGTACAGCTGGGATTGTAACGGACCAGTGGTGGGTGTATAATATGGAGTAATAAGTGCGCTCAGATGACATGACAGTTGTGGGACATGGCGGTTAGTCGACCAGATAGATGTTATGGATGATTTTCCGGACTGGGAGTAAACAAATCTGCGTTTGGAACCTCTATGGACATACCTCGGTCTGCGTAGAAGCCTGAGGCAATTGATGACAGACAAGCTTAGAGGAAGCGCCGAAAAGTTATTGAGATTAAAAAGTTGGGAGACAGAGTATCGTAACATCGTAGTGCCGCGGTAGGATGCTAGCGTTAGCACAGCGCTGCCTATGGTTACAATAAGGCAATTGTTTTTTGTATTACAAGTTTTCTGAAATAGCCTGTTTAAATATGCAAATTATCCATTATCTGATTAAATATGCACACATTTTAACACATTTCAGGAATCTAAATCTGAACTTTGGATAAAGCTAGGTTCAAAATTCTTATCCAAAGTTCAGATTTCGAACTTTGGATAAGAATTTTGAAAAGCTAAATTCAAAATTCTTGTTTCATTTTGTAGTCATATTAGTATCAAAGGCTTTTACAGAAGGGATATTGGATATCTCTTTTTATCACTCCATAAATCAGAAAATACTGTCAACAGCCCTAAAATATCAATTTTCGCCATGTTTTTAGGTATACAATGTTGTATAATTCAGGCTATGAATGATATATGAACAAACCCTTCTGTAAAAGCCTTCATAATATTGATAGGAATATAACTGGAAGGTTTGGTGTATCTACGTGCTACTGAAGTTAACATTTCGAACTCAGAGTAGGAGAAAAAACTCATTTTGAGAAAAGGACCTTTAAAGATTGCAGTGAGGCGCTAGCTGAACCCTCCTGTTCTCTGGATGACAGCTTGCGCTTCGACGCACTCCGTGAAGGTATTTCATGTTCGGGGTCATTTGTTTTTCGTATAACCTTGCTTCGTGCAAGTGACAATTGTTGTCGTCTTCTCTGTGAACGTTTTTTTTCGCCGTTCTTTTGCCATTTTGAGATTTCAATTTCTAGCGGAAAGCTAACCAGGAAGTGTTTTAGCACACCACGTGACGCATCTGAACGAATCACGTTGTCAGAAATTGACACCAGCCAATGAGATTTCGTTTCTTGGTTTAAGACCCTTTTGTGCTTTCACGATTGGTTGCTGATACAAAGGAAATGACCATATTTGGATCCGATGAGATTGTGCAGGAGAGACGGAGCTTTCCAGCGATATCTCTGTTGACATGGTGCACACAGCGGTCGCGGTACTTTATGTTACGTTAGAATGCTAACTTTTGGTGTATTTAGGAGAAATCTACAGACGGAAATAGACAAACTATAGTAAAATAAACACTTAAATGTGTATTTTGTACGTTTTCCTTCCAAAAGCCTGAAAGAAAACATGTTATAGTTATATATTATATCTCGCCTTAAAGGTGGGGTAGGTAAGTTTCAGAAACCGGCTCGAGATACACTTTTTGTTATATTCCATGGAATGCTCTGAACATCCCGAAAGCAATGAATATCTGAAGTGCTTTGACAACAAATCCATAAAAAAAATGTCATCTGTTGAAGCCGTAATACTGTAAAAAGTACCGGCCCGGCTAAACGGACTGGATGGCCTACCTGCCTGTCAGCCTTCCATCGGGGCACAAACTTATCTCGTGCCCTCATTGGTCATGTGCGCGTTCGTGTGTGTTGGGGGAGGGGCTCTGTGAGGAAGTGGCAGATTTTCTCCGGTTGTGTATTTTCAAATTCTAGTGATCTCGAGCTGGTTTCTCAAACTTACCTACCCCACCTTTAACCATGTCCTGCATGTAGGAAGGGCCAGATCCATTCGCAGCATGGTACGCAAGTACCAGGGTCTTGAAGTGGATTCTAGCAGTTACCGGAAGCCAGTGGAGGAGCGGAGGAGCGGATTGGTGTGGGAGAATTTTGGAAGGTTGAAGACCAGACGAGCCGCTGCATTCTGGATGAGCTGCAGAGGTCGGATGGCACATGCAGGGAGACCAGCCAGGAGGGTAGTAGGGATGCCAGAAACTGACCACGATCAAAATCGAAAATCGGACAGCCCTGGCGAATAATAATCGATTATTCGACCCCCCCCCCCGGGAGAGAAAAAAAGGGCTGCTGTTAACGTCGGTCTATACAACGGAATTGTGCCAAAATTACGCCAACCGGCTGCGGAAGGAGACTCCCCCCCCCTTCACTGGAGAACTGCGCTAAAACAGCTGATCACAACGTTCACACTGTGGTCACAAAGAAAAAAAACAGTCAAATGGAATTCTGTTGTGTTCATTTACTGAAACATGTACATGGTACATCTTCAGGTAGAACAGTACAAAGCAAACAACGACGTGGCCTTGAAGTGAAGTTAGTAATGGTCGGCTGCGCTGCGTCTTTCTCTGCAGGCACTTCTTTGGCGTGCTTCGCACTCAAATGCGAACGCATTGTCGATGTTGAGCTGTGGTACACCAAAGTCTTTTCGCAGAGCTTGCATTTGACTTCATTTGTCAGTTTGAAGTAGTTCCACCAGGAACTCTTCTTTCCTTTGTTCATCTTTAGTTGAGTTCTCTCACTCCAATAAATCAATCGCACGTGTGACGGAGAGGGGGGGCGGGGTCGGTGTGTAGCAGCGCAGCGACGGGCTGCGCAGAGTGCAGCAGTCTGCACTCTGCGCAGCTGGCTTCCTCCAAGTTTACAGTAAAACAAACTGGTGGTGTGACCAATGGCCATTTACAATTATTAATACTATTACTATAATTAGCATTAGTCTATATGTTGGTTGAAACTAAGCCAGAAAAAAAAAAACATAAATAATAATAAAAAAATATATAAATAAAATCGAATTTTAAAAATAATTTTCGATTATGGAGACTGTAACGAATATTCGAATAATCGCTGGCATCCCTAGAAGGTAGTAATATACCTGGGGGCCGCCCGAGTAAAGTCTATCTGTGGGAAACCCTGGACAGATGCTCAGACTTACTTCTGACTGGTCTGGTCTGACTGGCTGTCTGCAGGCCAGCTCTGATTCTGGATCTCTTTCCACACTGGGGACAGCAGGGGTCTCCTGGTGGAGGGCGCTGCTCCCAGTATGAGGCGATGCACTGTCTGCAGAACCAGTGTCCACAGCTGGTAGAGACTGGATCCTTCAGGACGTCCTGACACAGAGCACAGCTGGACTGCTCCACAGGAACACTCCTCTTCCTCTTCCCTCTGAGGAGATCAACACATCCTTTATAGCACATTACGGGACTGGTTTTCACCAATGGAACAACCCAAAGACGGCAAACTCTTGTTTGATTTGTTTGTTAAAGTTCTTTATCTATAGATGATATTTCATCCTGGTAACTGTTCCCAAGTGGTAGATATTTAGTGATTCATATCATTATGAAACCAAAAGCCCTTCTGTCTGTAACATCATCGCCTACAGCATGTTCACAAGTTTTACTACGGCTAAATTAAACTTGTTTATGTAATAACTACATTAGGGCTGCACGATTTTGGGAAAAAATCTAATTGCGATTTTTCTGACAAATATTGCGATTCGAATTGCGATATTTATTTGTAAGCAACCCAATGGAAGTTTATTGTAAAATGCGGCCATAACTCCGGCTAGGAAGGTCGTATCAACATACTCCTGTCTCTAGCGCCCCCGCAGCCCGAGATACGAGTGAAAGAACTAAACTTACATGAAACTTCCGTTGGGTTGCTTTAAAGTCGAGCTTCAGTTAAAGATTCACCCTGTGATAGAAACACGTGATGGAGCATCACTCACCTGACTCGGAGGGTTTGTTTCACCGTCTAAAGCTCCATTGGAAGCCATTTGGAAAGGGCAGGCACTTTCAAAAGCACTTGGCAGGTGATCAATCAATCTGTCTATCACCTTCTATCATGGCCACTTCTGATTGATTAACAATGGCTGGTACATGTGGAGCACAGCACTTCTGATTGGTGTGGATGACTAACACACAAGAAGAAAAAAAAAAAATGTAGAAAAAAAAAAAAGTTTAAAAAAATCGCAGGCTTTGCAGTTTGATAATCGCATCATCTCGAATCGCGATTTCGATTTAAAATCGATTAATCGTTCAGCCCTAAACTACATAATGATTCCAATTTGTGAAAGCAGTGAACACTTTGTCAGGTCTGTCCACAACATGGAAAGCAAATCACTTTAAAAACGCTAGTTCCTGAATGGAGATTGGATTGAGTGGAGTTAGACTCGGCTCACGCTGTGGCTGCTCCATTAACACTCAAACTAACAATCAATGGTTGATACACATAAATGTAGAACTTCAATTCAATATGAAGTACTGTAGAGCACGAGGTGCCGATATGATCCTTATCTGATTCAAGTACGTCTGCGTTTCTGTACTCAGATCAGATCAGACTCCTCTCCGGTCAGCTCACAGCAGAAGCAGACTCTTACTCTGTGTCTGGGGGTCCAGGTTCAGGACTGAGTAGGGTCAGGTCAGACTGAGTAGGGGTCCCGCCATGGACCGGTCACTCTTCAGAGACAGACAGCTGGGGGCGGGAGGCTCTGCTCTCTGTCTGTGGAAACAACAACATGTTTTACACACATCACTAGTTCTTGTAAAAAACAGTGTTTGATTTCAGCCCGTTTACCCGATTAATGGATTTTGGACTTGCTCTGAACTTTCAGTTTTTGAGTCATGCTTGAGGGTTTCTGTCGTTACAATTCATTTGTAACAGTGAAAAGTCTTACATGTTTGAATTGACTGTAATTGACCAAACTGTGTTTCTGTTCTGTAAGCCACCACGCTCATGTATTATTTAGAGAACAGTTTGGATTATCACATGGCATAAAAACTGAATCCTGTTCCGGTCAGCTCACAGTAGAAGCAGACTCTTACTCTGTGTCTGGGGGTCCAGGTTCAGGACTGAAGTAGAGGGGTCCCGCCATGGACCAGTCACTCTTCAGAGACAGACAGCTGGGGGCGGGAGACTCTGCTCTCTGTCTGTGGAAACAACAACATGTTTATCACACATCACGAGTTCTGAGTTTCTTTCCCCTTTAAAGATGTGTGTTCTTACTCTAAACTTTATGTTTTAAAAATGGTGTGTGTGGGTTTCTGTTGTTACAATTCTTTGTGAGAGTGAAACATTTTACACGTTCCAAGTTCATTCACTTAACCTGACACAAAGTGCTACATGTGGAGTGAGAATGATTTCACAATAGATGATGATTAACTGCTGAGCACAGCCAGAGCTCAGTCCTTTGCTTTCCTCTTCTGGGTTCTTTCCTCTCATTGACTTTGTTTCACGACTGAGGCGAGTTCAGGCAGTCAGCTCGAGCACTTGCTGCATTCACACATAACGCCCCGTGCAGCTCTGCAGCCAATCAGAGCCTCCTTGATATAACGCTCTGTTGAACCTGAAGATCTCTCTCCATGCTTTGCTGGCTGCTGCTACTTCCACGTCGCTGCTGCTTGCTTGTTTCTGTAC
The DNA here is from genome assembly GCA_023974075.1 of Chaenocephalus aceratus. Taxonomy (NCBI): domain Eukaryota; kingdom Metazoa; phylum Chordata; class Actinopteri; order Perciformes; family Channichthyidae; genus Chaenocephalus; species Chaenocephalus aceratus. Next base: position 103,570 of record JAMFTG010000567.1, read on the forward strand.
TGGTCAGACCAGACTCCTCTGCAGGTCACTTCACAGCAGAAACAGATCCTTACCTTGTGTCTGATGCTCCAAGTGTTTTACTCAAATCTGGAGGTTTTCTGGACACTGAAGATGTGTCCTCCTCCTCATCATCCAAATCTCTCATGGTCTCCATTCTGAGAGACGAACTAGTAACCCTGGAGACAAACACATAAACACACACTTTATAATGCAAGCATTTCAATCAAATCCATCATAATGATACATTTTGGTTTACATTTGTGCCGTAAAAATACAATATCTGAGTACTTCTACTTTTCCTCAAGTACAAGATCTGAGTACTTCTACTTTTACTCAAGTACACGATCTGAGTACTTCTACTTTTACTCAAGTACAAGATCTGAGTACTTCTACTTTTACTCAAGTACAAGATCTGAGTACTTCTACTTTTACTCAAGTACAAGATCTGAGTGCTTCTACTTTTACTCAAGTACACGATCTGAGTACTTCTACTTTTACTCAAGTACAAGATCTGAGTACTTCTACTTTTACTCAAGTACAAGATCTGAGTGCTTCTACTTTTACTCAAGTACAAGATCTGAGTACTTCTACTTTTACTCAAGTACAAGATCTGAGTACTTCTACTTTCACTCAAGTACAAGATCTGAGTGCTTCTACTTTTACTCAAGTACAATATCTGAGTACTTGTACTTTTACTCAAGTACAAGATCTGAGTGCTTCTACTTTTACTCAAGTACAAGATCTGTTACTTCTACTTGTACTCAAGTACAAGATCTGAGTACTTCTACTTTTACTCCAGTACAAGATCTGAGTACTTCTACTTTTACTCAAGTACAAGATCTGAGTACTTCTACTTTACTCAAGTACAAGATCTGAGTACTTCTACTTTTACTCAAGTACAAGATCTGAGTACTTCTATTTTTACTCAAGTACCGATCTGAGTAACTTCTACTTTTACTCAAGTACAAGATCTGAGTGCTTCTACTTTTACTCAAGACAAGATCTGAGTACTTCTACTTTTACTCAAGTACAAGATCTGAGTACTTCTACTTTACTCAAGTACAAGATCTGAGTGCTTCTACTTTTTACTCAAGTACAAGATCTGTGTACTTCTACTTGTACTCAAGTACAAGATCTGAGTGCTTCTACTTTAACTCAAGTACAAGATCTGAGTACTTCTACTTTTACTCAAGTACAAGATCTGAGTACTTCTACTTTTACTACAAGATCTGAGTACTTCTACTTTTACTCCAGTACAAGATCTGAGTACTTCTACTTTTACTCCAGTACAAGATCTGAGTACTTCTACTTTTACTCAAGTACAAGATCTGAGTACTTCTACTTTTACTCAAGTACAAAATCTGAGTGCTTCTACTTTTACTCAAGTACAAGATCTGAGTACTTCTACTTTTACTCAAGTACAAGATCTGAGTACTTCTACTTTTACTCCAGTACAAGATCTGAGTACTTCTACTTTTACTCAAGTACAAGATCTGAGTACAATATGTATGTGTGTGTGTGTGTGTGTGTGTGTGTGTGTGTGTGTGTGTGTGTGTGTGTGTGTGTGTGTGTGTGTGTGTGTGTGTGTGTGTGTGTGTGTGTGTGTGTGTGTGTGTGTGTGTGTGTGTGTGTGTGTGTGTGTGTGTGTGTGTGTGTGTGTGTGTGTGTGTGTGTGTGTGTGTGTGTGTGTGTACTGTTAAAGGTGTCTGGTGTGCATGTAACCTTGCTGGAGCCTCAACAGGACCTGATCAGCCCAGAATGTTCCGCACAGCCCCAGAACCACACAGGAAATCAAAGTATGCTTACAGCACACCCACAAAATAAACTCAGCGTGTTGATTCATGCATTTTTCCTTTTTTGTTAAAAACAGTCACGAGTTGTCAGACCGGTTCTGACACGCCCCTTTCCTCTGAAGACGAGAGCTCAGAGAACAATCAGACTGCAACTCGTTCTCCCTGAAGCCCTGACAGCCCACACGGACATCTTTCTACACTCGTTCTGTCTCTCAGAGAGAAACCTGCACGATGTTCCAGACAGATGTTTAGAACCAGCATCAAGAAACATGAGTCCTGTTCAGGTAAACATCGACCAGCACCATGTGAGGATTCTCACCTGCTGGACTCTCTTCAGGTCCACTAGTCGGGTCCACTCACAGACTCGCTTCAGGTCCACTCACAGAAACTCTGCTCATCTCTTCCTCTTCAGTCCTGAGGCTGCCTGCATCTGATCTGAACACGCCCTCAGAAATCAGAGTAAACGAGTGAAAACACGTCACGTGGAAACCGGCCTCACAGGATGTAGCTGTCCGCCTGCCAGACTCTCCTCACCTGCCTGAGCTGTTTCACACAGACAGTTTTTGATCCAGCGTCGCTCCCACTGCTTCATGGCACTCGTCTTGTTCGGAGAGCGGAGCATCGTCACACAGCCGCACCTGCACACACACACACACACACACACACACACACACACACACACAGTTAGCATGTATTTCCTGCACAGGTGAGTGTGCTGTGACATCACCTGGTGCAGGCTTTGCGAGCCGTCAGGGTCCTCTAAGATGTTCTACAAAATAATATTTAAAAACATTACAAAAATATTAATATTTTTAATATATATTTTTTCAATATATTTTTTGTTATATTTTTCATTAGTTTTACAAAAATAACTTGATTTAATTGTATTTAAAATAACATTTCCAAAGAAATAAATCCTTAGAATCTGCCTATTCAGTTTCTGTTTGAATGTGAAGGGTTAAATGAAAGAAGCTCGTCTCTGCGAGGTGAAGCTAGGAGCTGATTGGTTGGTCCTGCTATTCATTCACAGAGGGTCGCTATAGCAACTGAAGGAGAGAGTAATGTCAACTGACAGTACAATTGACCAATCATATCTTGCCTCTAATATGGGTGGGTTTTATTATCGCGGACTTTATGACAAGTTCCGCCCGCTGTGAAGCTTTTCTTTTTTCCATAGCAACAAGAACTTCCTGTCAACAGCGTAAACTCGCCTTCAAAATAAAAGTATGTCAAATTACACTTAAGACATACAACTGCAACGAAAGTAACAAACACAATGAAACATCCTTTTCAATTTCAAAGAACACAAATTGGGTTATCTACAGGTGTTGTTTTGTGCGGTCGAGGGTCGCTGTCATTGATGCGTTTTGCACCCCGCGCCGTTGATTTGATATTCCGCTGAAGTATACGCTGTGACGTAATAACTCTTGTTTATTTTAAGGGGTGGGGGTCAGAGGGCCTGGGTATAAATAGGCTTGTTTGAGATGAGCGAGACCGACGCAGACCTGCGCAATTGCGATCGCCGTCTAGCTAGTGCGTTGCATGATGGTTAGTCATTTTGTCCGACTTGCTCTGGAGGCTCGACTGCATGATACGTGGAAATCTCGCGGGACGAAGATGCCGGCAGCCTTGAGAGCGAGGCGGAGCAGCTTCTCTCCACGGGCTGCGGAAGCGAAATGCTCGATGGGAAACGACTCGCTGGTACATCGAGCTGAGCGCTCATTGGTGGCTTTTACCCCGTGCTGCTGATGAAGCTCTCCAATTGGCTCGGCAAAAGTTTGTTGTTGTTTTTAGGTATAAAAGTCATGGCTCGTGTGTGTGTGTGTGTGTGTGTGTGTGTGTGTGTGTGTGTGTGTGTGTGTGTGTGTGTGTGTGTGTGTGTGTGTGTGTGTGTGTGTGTGTGTGTGTGTGTGTGTGTGTGTGTGTGTGTGTGTGTGTGTGTGTGTGTGTGTGTGTGTGTGTGGTGTGTGTGTGTGTGTGTTTTAGGGGACGTTGGGGAAGAGGGGGTTCGTTGGCTCTGCAGGAGCTAAAGGGCCATCTGGAGCTGCTGGTCCTCCAGGTGGGCCGGGGTCTAAGGAAGTTCAGGGGCTGAAGGTGAGAGGAAGCAGTTATAAGGTTTTATTGAACATAAATATATCTAATAAATAACATTTGTATATATAATGGACATAATGTTTATTAGGGAAAAGAGCCCATGCTGGAAGGAAAGGAAAAAAGTGAGTAAAGTTTTTAATGACTTGCTTTAATGATTATTATAATTTTCTAATTATTAATATATTTATTTAAGGATTTTGAGATTTTGAGAAAAAGACAAAAAAAATTGAAATTTTGTTTTTGAAACAGATTTCCAGAAAAAGAAAAAAAGAAAAAGTAAGATTTATATATTATAGACTCTCACTCCCTGAACGTCCAGGAGCGACGCTTTGTCAGGGTGACCGTGGCGTGCAGTTGTGACGCGCCGAGTCTCCTTCAGCTTCATAAACGGACGCAAAGAGCTTTCAACTGATTTCAATGTAATCCCATCGGCGGCGGTATTTGACGCTCAGGGACGCACCGCATCGGTCCATGTCGGCGGCATTTAAAGGCAATGTGAGCGTCCATTCCCATTGGATAATGGAGGATTTGACACCCGGAAGTAAATATTCTCCTTACTGTCGAATGATGTTACAGTGATATCTGCACTACTCATCAACTCAAAAGCACCATATTATCCTTGTTGATTACACAACATTGATTGTGTGCAATGCTTTTGTATTTTTCCCCTTCGATTCGGAGAAACAAATATTTTTTCGGAGTTTAGGATGGCAGAAGACACTACACTACCCAGAATCCTCAGCTATCGTTTGGGACTACACCTTGTGCTTTGCTTCACAAACCCCCTGATTAGTCCTCAAGCTAGGGTGAGGGAATGCTCTGGTTTTGGGACAAAATTAACATGGCATCACTCCGGTCATTGTACGTACTTTGTCTCACTGCAATATTAACAGTCCGATTGAATACCACATCGACCCAATCTCTCCGGTCAATAACGGGAGAGTTTTGAAAGTGACAAAACACTGTTCCACACATTTAAAAACACTTAAACAATTAAACAATGTTTACCCAGGATTCAGGCACCTTCCTGCTTGTAAAATGTGGTGATGCGCCCTGGAGGTATCAGACTATTTAAAACATGTATACCCAGGATTCAATCACTTTTCCTGGCTTGTAAAGTGCTGTGGAGCAGCCTGTTCTCTGGGTAAACTCTCTTTGCATTGTAATCACTATTTCTGCTATCACTATCACCACTTTTCCCCACGTTTCAAACCCTTATTCCTGGGTAGAAAAGCCATGTTCTGCATGGTGCTCTCTGGGTAATGTACCCATGATTCAAGCTGCTTTTCCTGGGTTCTAAAGTGCTGTGAAGCAGCCTGTTCTCTGGGTACAGTCTGGCTGGAAGAGCCATCTGCTGCATGGAGCTCTCTGGGTCTCTGTGAGTCTCACACCCTGCTTCTCTCTGGGTACTCTCTGCCTCTATTCACACCACTTTCCCCCAGGTTTCAAAGACTTGTTCCTGGTAGAAAAGCCACGTGCTGCATGGAGCTCTCTGGGTCTCTGAGGGTCTCAGACCCTGCTAACAGCAGTGACCCTGCTGCCAGTATTATGAACAGATTGATCAGTGTTTTAACAATACTTTAGCCCACATCAGAGCCCTGTTCCCTGGGTAATAGAGGGTGGGTGATGTGCCCTGGGTGTCTGGGTGTCTGAGTGTGTGGGTCTCTGGGTCTCTGTGGGTCTCTGTTTCTGTTCTTCTGGGTGATTCTGTCCGTTTATGGAGCTTTGGTCACAAATCCTGGAGGTTCCAGGCCGAATTTGGGAGCTCATATGCGGCCTGCCACGCGCCCCCACCAGTGGAAAGAAGAAAAAAGTAAAGAAAACGGTCAATGATATCTTAAAATAATTAAAACTGAAGTTTTAAAAAATTGTTGAAAAAACGACTAAGTGCCAACGGAGAAGGGGCTCGAAAAGCTCAAGCTGTTGGCGCTTCGGGCCGAAGCCCCGGACACTTTTCCACTCCTCCGTTGCAACTTACAACGGAGAGGGGAAACCAAGGTTCCCCTTCTCTGTCAAAAAAATTCATTCATCCTTTTCAGACTACTGTCCGCACGATTTCGGAAACCCGGTTTTTGAGAGGACTCAGAAAAAAAACGACTGTCTCATATCATGGAAGAATGTATCCGCTTCATGTGCAGTCTGGCTCGGATAGATTTGTTGCCTGGAGACCCCCCAGCCTGGTTCTTACAACACTTTAAGTTTTTGAACTGGTCTCTGGAGGAATGCAAGGGGAGTTTGAGGGGACTCTACCCGCATTATGAGGCACTATTTTTGGATACTTTTTTTCATTTTCACCCATTTTCCCTGGTTCTCCAAAAAGTTAACTCAGACTTTTTCTGACTCTGGAGGAATGTTAGGGAACCATATTAATGATAAAATAAATCATTTAAATGCAAAAATAATGATTATAAATCATTTTTGGGGGACAACTGTGGAGAGGAGCCTGAAAATGACTGTTACGTTCCCTTGTAGAGCTAGGGATACCAAGGGAAGTAGCGACACACCAGATAGCCGGACGAGAGAAAAAGGAGAGGAAACGGAAGGCTGAAGGAGTTTAAGTGAGGTTTTTAATCCGTCAATACGTAAGGCGGCTCACCAGCCACATTACAACACAATGGTACAATAAACAACACAACTAGGCTGGGTTGTACACAGAGACAGGCTGCACACATGCAGCCAGACGAGAAGGAGAGAAAGAAGGGGCCTCACTGCCGTCCTCTTCCGGTCCTATATGGAATCCTTGATTGCAAAGTAGGAGCACCTGGGAAGAGGCTGCACCTGGGAAGAGGCTGCACCTGGGAAGAGGCTGCACCTGGGGACAATCAGAGGGAGAGAGAGGAAACACACACACACACACACACACTACGACACGTAACAATGACTCTCCAGCACCCCGGAGAAGCAGGGTCTGAGACCCACAGAGACCCAGAGACCCAGGGCACATCACCCCCCCCCCCCCCCCCCTCTATTACCCAGGGAACAGGGCTCTGATGTGGGCTAAAGTATTGTTAGAAACTGATCAATCTGTTCATAATACTGGCAGCAGGGTGTGAGACTCACAGAGACCCAGAGAGCTCCATGCAGCACGTGGCTTTTCTACCCAGGAATACGTTTTTGAAACCTGGGGAAAAGTGGTGTGAATAGAGACAGAGCGCAGCCAGAGAGAAGCAGGGTCTGAAACCGGAGCATTCCCTCACCCCAGAGTCCTGCACGGGTCTGATTTTCAAGATTTCCGAGCCCGAACCCGTGACGTGCAATACCGAACCCGCCCCGCTACCCGCACACATTGCCAATTAGTTCCGCGACCCGACCCGTCGGCACAAGATCTGCAACCCGACCCGAACCCGCAGTGAGCAGTGAACACGTGCAATTATTAACACACGCAATTGCATATTTGTCTCAAAAAGCGTGGCATGTTGGTTATTTTCTCCATCTAGGAACCAAAAGCCTCCAGACGTTGGAAGTGTTATTGAAAATGCTGTATTCTCCGCTAGAGAGCTTCTCCTCAGCCATTTCGAATGTGGCGCGCACAGCAGCAGATTGATGCGCTGCAGAGGCTATGATTATGCGCGGTCCACCCTGAGGGGAGAGGTCTGAGGATTATTTAAACATTAAACTAAATTATTTTAATATATTTATTATGCAATACCCACAACCCGACCCGCATCATCTTTGCTTTACCCAGAACCGAACCCGGAAAAAAGCGTTTGAAAAAATACCCGCGGGTACCCGACCCGATGCAGGACTCTGCCTCACCCTAGAGACTAACTTATGGCAACACGAAAGAAATCATCGGAGCGTTGGAGATGAGGAGGTGTTGGCGTTCTGGCGATTTACTCGGAAGGCTTCAACTCCGGGGACTTTCGGCCAGGTACTTCGGGTGGCAGTCTACGCAGTGAAGTTGTTTGCGGCCTGCCAGTAAAACCAAAGCAGCAGAAGAGAAGAAGAAGAAGAAGAAGAGAAGAAGAAGAAGAAGAAGAAGAAGAAGAAGAAGAAAGAAGAAGAGAAGAAAGAAAGAAAAGAAGAAGAGAATAAAGAAGAAAGAAGAAGAAGAAGAAGAAAGAAGATTTTAAACAAATTTTATTTGCATTTGTTTTTAAACATACACCCACCCGCAAAAGAGTCGGAACAAAACTATACATTACACAATCAAATAAATAAACAGATTTTCATGACTACCAAATAAATATCATTTGAAAAGCGTTTTACCCATTTTAAAACATCCTCTTTTTACACACTTTAAAAACAAAAACTACATCTATCCTTTAAAACTTCAATATGAGAGAGTCATTCTCCCCCAGCGAGCACAGAACCCGCCCCACAGCCCACACATCCAGAAACCCCTGCAGGTGATTGATCAGCGTATAGTACGCATGCTCCACCCTCAAGACGCGCTGCCACCAGCCCCCTCAGACAGAGCACTGTCCATCCCACTCCAGCAAGTTGGTTCTTCCTACTTTTCCAGATTGCTAATTTTGCATTAGCAAACAAGAAATTCATCAACAGTAGGGTTTCCTTCTTTTTCAGGATGTATTTGGGCCATGGACAAAAAGTGGAATGGAGAAAACCTCCCCGAACCCTTCCACCCACCCCTGTATCATTTTTTTAAGACCAGCCAATCTGGGACAGGACACGACTAAATGCTCCAATGTTTCCGCCATAAAACAGAACGGACAGCCTCCCCTTGTGCCTGGGTCAAAATGAGCTCTGTATTTGTTAGTGGCTATTGCACCGTGTATAATTCTCCATTGGATGTCAGCCATCCGTTTCTCAACCGGAGATTTATACAGGATCCGCCAGCTGCCCTGAGGGGAAGAGCCCAAGCCAAACACATCCGTCCACCTCGACTCTCTGACGCCTGCGAGCGAGCTGAGGTTTAACACCTTCACACAGCTAAGGTATAGCTTCTTCCCATTGCAGGAGGTGAACGTTCCAGGTGTTAGAGTCCCAGTGATAGCAGGAGACCATCCTCCTCTCTCCACTCCCCCACCGCAGGACCCACACTCAAGGCAGGAAAAACATACTCATGTCCCTTTCTCCACTGGTCAGCCAGATCTGCATCCAGAGCAAAAGTCAGGTGGGATGGCGACAGCGACTGCCACACCTCATCTACCAGGTTCTCCAGAACTCGGGTTGATCGAATGCCCGTCACCTCAGCCAGTTTTTCTGTGGAGACCCCCGTCAAATGGCCAAGTTTTACCACTCCCGCTTCAATGAACGCGTTCTTTAGGGTGGCTGGAGAGAAAAGGGTTCCAGAAAGAAAACCAGTGTCAAACAGTGGCTCCTCAAACAGCCACATCCCAGGCCGGGGGTCGGGTGGTCTGGTAAAACTCAGAATCTTCCAGGTATTGATGACTGAGCAGTAAAAAGGTGTAAGTCCAGTTATCTTGTACGCAGGGGCCTTCAGCAGAAACAGGTGTTTATCAAAACCAAAGCCCCCCGCCCTCCAGAGCAACAGCTGGGCCATAGCCAGCCAGCAGGGAGAGGCACCAGACAGCAGCCGCTGAGCTGCCTGCAGTCTAAAAGCAGCAGTCCTTGCAGTAATGTCCACGAGGCCCTGCCCCCCCTCCGCCACGGGCAGGTACAGGACCGATGCTGGCACCCAGCGATGACCCGACCAGAAGAAATCCACGAGGAGCCGCTGCAGTTGTTTCATGAGGCCCGGCGGTGGGGTTAACACCTGCAGTCTGTGCCACAGAGACGAGGCAACCAGATTGTTGGCTACAAGAACTCTTCCCCTGTAGGACAGCTGGGGGAGCAGCCATTTCCATTTGGCTAACTTTGCTTGCACCTTTCCCAGCAATCCCTCCCAGTTCTGTGCCACCATGTCCTCAGACCCCAACCAAACTCCCAGGACCTTTAAACCCTTGTTTCCCCAGCTGAGGTTACCAGGAAGACTGGGCCTATTTCCTAGACTCCACTGACCTACCAAAACTGCCTCACTCTTCTCCCAATTAACTTTGTCTGAAGCAGCCTTCCTGCACAAAGCTAGACTGTCCTGTAGCTCCTGGATATCTCGCTGACCCTGGACAAAAACACTGACATCATCAGCATAAGCTGATACAACCACCGGGGGGCCTGAGCTGACTCTGGCTGACACAGGCCCCTCAGCCGGTTTCTAAGTCTGCACAAAAGCGGCTCGATGGCAATACTGTATAATAGGCCTGAGATAGGGCAGCCCTGCCTGATCCCCCTTTTAACTGGTACAGGTCTGCTCAGCCCCCCCCCCACCTTCACAACACAACATGCATCACTGTACAAACACTTCACCCAGGACACAAAATGCTCCCAACACCAAAAGCCTGCAATGTGGCAGCCAGAAAAGTGTGATCCACACGATCAAACGCCTTCTCCTGGTCAATAGAAATAATACCAACATTTATATCATACAGTTTGCAAACATCAAAAGTGTCTCTCATCAAAAACAAATTGTCCACAATTGATCTGCCAGGGATGCAATATGTCTGATCAGGACCGATAAGAAGTTCGATAAAAACCTTCAGTCTGTTAGCTAAGACCTTTGACGGTATCTTATAGTCCGTACACAGGAGAGCCACAGGTCTCCAGTTCTTCAGCAGGGGTGAGATCTCCTTTCTTAGGCAACAGTGAGATCACTGCACGCCTACAGGAAGCTGGAAGAGTCCCTTTCCCAAAGGACTCCATCAACACTTCTAGCAAGTCATGTCCCAGAATACTCCAGAAATGTTTAAAAAAGTCTGCAGGTAAACGTCTATGCCGGGAGCCTTGCCGGAGGCCATCTGTGTCAACCGCAGAGGTCAGTTCCTCCAGCGTAATGTCAGAGCCCAGGGTGTCACTTCCGGCTGGACTCAGCTGTGGAAGACCCTGAAGAAGTTCATCAGCAGCTTCCACGTCACGACCTTCAGCTTTGAACAGGTCTGTGTAGAAGGACACTGCATGCCTCCTCATCTCAGCAGGCTCAGAGGTGACCTGTCCATCGGGGAGACGCAGACATACCATCTGCTTCCTTTGGCCCACAGACCTCTCCAGGTTGAAGAAGAAGGTGGTTGGTGCGTCAATGTCTCTCATGGAAGTGAAACGGGCTCTGATCAGCGCTCCCTTGGCTTTCTCCTGAAGAACACAGTTAAGCTGTTGTTGTTTTAGGAGGGACTGCTCTATATTTCGAGCAGACACTCTCTCTAACTCTCTGACCTCCCTCTCTAACTGCTCTATAGCTCTCCTAATGTTTGCAGTGGAGTAGGCTGTATACTGTTGGCAGAACACTCTAACCTGAGCCTGTCCTACCTCCCACCACTGACTCAGGGAGGGAAAAGACTCTTTCTTTGATTTCCAGTTGATCCAAAAGAATTTAAAATTCTCACAAAAAGTCAAATCTTGTAAAATGTTAACATTAAACTGCCAGAACGATCTCGGCTTCTCTGTGTTGGATAAAACCAGATCTAAAGAAACTAGCTGATGGTCTGTGAAACCAACCGGTTGGATGTGACAGTTCACTGCACGAGTAATAGAAGAAGCAGACATGTAAAATCTGTCTAGCCTGGCTGCACTGACGCCCCCATCTAGCATTCTCATCCAGGTGTATTGTTTAACAGAGGGGTGCTTCGTCCTCCACACATCCACTAAGTCAGCCTCTCTCATCACCTGTGACAGTAAAAGGGACGACTGAGGATGCGGCTCCCGTCCTATTCTGTCTAAAGTGACATTAGTGCAAGCGTTCCAGTCCCCCCCCCCCCCAGTATCACACACTCCCCCTGTACACTAGTGTCTAACTCGTCTTTTAACAACTGAAACACAGATACACGTGCAGGGCCCTGATTGGGTGCATACACATTAATAAAAGTGAAAAAGAACTCTAACAGTTCCACCCTTCACCATCAAGGCTCTACCTGCCACTATCTCTGTGCTGGATCACATCTTAACATTTAGAGAGGCTACTCCAGCACTGAGGTTTGAGCCATGACTGAGTACATACTGACCCCCCCACCACATCCCCCAGTCCGTCTCATTCAGGCTATCACTGTGCGTTTCCTGCAGAAATATCACATCTCATTTTTTCTGATTAAAGACCTCCAGCACTAAAGCTCTTTTCTGTGCACTTCTACCCCCGTTAATGTTTAAAGAAGCAACCCTTAAAGCCTGCATCAGAGGAAGGAGATAGAGAAAAAGAACAGGTACACACAGCAGAGAGGAGACACCCAGTGCTGCATGATCATGTTGACATTATTTAGACCTTTTCAGTTTCCCCCCTTTTTTACTTCCTTTCTTATCTTTTCTCATATTAGTCACTGTACATGCTTCCTGAGACGATAGCGTCTCTTTTCATCCAGCAGGTCTAACCCTACAACTTTCTGAAGAGTGCTCACTGTGTGAAGAAACTTGTTAGTGTCAGGGAAAAAACTCTCTCACTTCCACTGCCTTGCCAAAGGACTCATCTAAAAAGACATTAATCTCTTCCAAAGAATATATCTCTGCGTTATGAGAGAGACTATCTGCAACTGAAACACAGTCAGAATCTCCCTCACCGTCTGTGTCCATCTCTGTCACCTCATTACTGTCTGCAGCCTGTTGAAGCTCTGTTTGCCTCCCAGAACCAGACGGCAGCTCCTGCTGTGTGCCAACAGCCTCCACCTGTCCCACAGCCCCGGTCCTCACCTGTCCGCTACATCATCTCCCACCCGTTTACCTGTTTCCACATGTTCTCCTCTCACACTCACCACATTCTCTACAATCCCCGTTTCATCTCTCCCGATATTCATCTCTACTTCATCCGCAGCCCCTGGGGCCCCGGCGGGTGCAACAGCAGCCCCCGCGACACCGGGCTCCGCGGCCGCCGACCCAGCGGCCCCGGCCGCCCCAGCGACTGGCTCGGCGGCCACGGGCTCCGCCGCCACGGGCTCGTCGGCCTCGGGCTCGGTGGCCCCGGGCTCGGCGGCCTCGGGCTCGGCGGCCCCGGGCTCGGCGGCCTCGGGCTCGGCGGCCCCGGGCTCGGCCGCACCCGGCGGAGCGGCGTGCCGTCTCTGTGGACATGCAACACGTTTGTGACCCGACTCCCCGCACTCAAAACACTTTACGTTCCCTGAGCTCGCATACACCATATAAACCCCTCTTCATGCCTCACCCGGAAAGACACATCCAGTGTCTGAGTGGGACAGTCAGAAACATGAACACCTGTCTCCGCAGAGATTGGACATGTTTTAACTTTTCATCTTTACACCCCAGAGCAACAGTGCGGAGATTACTGGCAAACTTACCGAAACGCTTCAGCTCCCGTTCCAGCGCCTCATTCGGGATGAATGGAGGAACGCCAGACACAGTGATCCGCGTGGACGGTGTCGCCAACGGCGAAACTTGGATATATTCCTCGTTTACCATTAATCCGCTCTCAATAAGTTCGGTTACATATTTCTGGTCTTTCAAAAAGACCACGACCGCTTTGTTCATGCGGGAAGCATAGGAGATGTTTACATGGCCTACCTGCTCCCCCACAGCCAGCAGCACCTGCTCCACTGTGCTTGCGGCCTGAGCCACCAAACGCACTCCGTGTCTCAGAGACACCGGCGGCGCCCCGAAGGACGCCATCCCAGCCACGAGGCACGGAAAAACAAATTAACCGTACTTGGAAAGAGTACAAATATCCCCACGTAAGATCATACAGTGAAAGAAAACGATTGAAACAGAAACAACGAACTAAAAGTGAAAATCCCTCTTCCCTCTTCAAAACACACCTCCACCACAGAAGAAGAAGAAGAAGAAGAAGAAGAAGAAGAAGAAGAAGAAGAAGAAGAAGAAGAAGAAGAAGTGACGTCAGCGGCTTCATTTGCCTAATTTTGTGGGAAAAGTACTGCAGTGTGAATGCGCCTAAAGTTACCTTTCAGGGGAATCCTGGTCTGCAGGGGCTGAAAGGTCGAATAGGCCATAAAGCCCCCGTCACACTGTCCCGAAAATGGACACCTGATGGACACACGATAAAGGAAATGTTCAAATTCGGCTGTGATCGTAACATCGGGCCATTCGTGAGGGCGTCTAAGCCATCGTATGACCGCCGGTGGAGTTTTCTCAGGCTCCGGCAGCAACTTCGTGAGCGGCAACTTCGTAAGGCACTCGTGAGGGCATCTTGTCAAGTCGTGTCATCTTCGTGTTATCATCGGTGCATTCACCCTCACTCTGATCGGGGCGAATGCCCGATGGCACCGAGGATAACACGATGCCCTCACGATGGCCTTACGAAGGCAAAATTGACACAACGAATTCAACACGAAAATGAACCTTCTCAAGGTCCTTCTGCAAAATCTTTGGCATGCCAAAGATTTTGCCACCGCTCACGAAGTTGCTGCCGGAGCCTGAGAAACTCCGCCAGCGGTCATACGATGGCTTCAGATGCCCTCACGAACGGCCCGATGTTACGATCACAACCGAATTTGAACATTTCCTTTATCGTGTGTCCATCGGGTTTGTTTTAAATTGCACAACAAAATCATGTAAACATATCATGTAAATAACCCAATTTGTGTTCTGTGAAACTGAAAAGGATATAATATATTATTTGTTGACAGGAAGTTGTTGTTGCTATGGAAACAACATTACGGAGAAAAACGTAATATCTTCTACAGATAAAGACGGCTAAAGTAAAGAACAAAGTCTGAAGATATCAGTACAGTATCATAGTACTGTAACATCATTGTTTTCGTTGCAGTTGTATGTCTTAATGTAATGTAAATGTTGCCTTCGTGCAAAATTCACAATTCCATATTCGTGTGTCCATCGGGTGTCAATTTCGGGACAGTGTGACAGGGCTTAAACAAAAGAAAAAAGGCAAGAAAAGTTTCCTACCCCATTCCTTCTCACCATGCTTCACTTCACAGGTGTAGGTGGACATGTCAGTCCTCAGATTCTCCACGCAGTCTTTTCTCTGGTAGGTCACGTCTCCGTTTGGTCGAGTGCCCGTTGAAGACACTCCGTCCTCGTTGGTCAGAATACGGCCGTTCCGTTTGATCTGCAGCACGATGTATTTCAGGTAGTAACCGGTGGCCGTGCACGACAGGATGATGTTTGTTCTCCGACCTGGCATTCTTTGAAAACACGTACACCGTTGGAGGAGCTGGAAAAGAAGATTATATTTGCAGGCTTTTCCTTTTTAACCAGTCCAAATATTTTTTTAAGAGAACAGTTTTATTTCCAATAGCAGGGACTATTGTATTTTAGTTCTAGGTTGGAAAATGGGATCGTGGAAAAATGTTTGTCTTAAAAAATGCAGGTATTCTTAATTTGTTGATTTGATTGGCAACAACTTCAGAATAGTTTTTTACCGCCAGTCAAATGATGGAGAATGTTTTTGACCTAAATAGGGGTTTATAATATAGATGGTTTGCTTTCATCTATAATGATGGCAATTTGATGATAGTGTAGTGCCAGCCAAATGTTTGCTTAACCTGTTAAGGCCCGAGCCTGTTTTCCAGGTCTCAGGCTCGAAATGACATTCCCAGAACAAAATGACTATAAGTTCCACTTCTAAAAGGGGAAGATTAATAATCTTTTTTCTCAAAGCAAGGTTACACCTGTGAGCTGGATGTAGAAAAGTCAGAATCAATATAAATAAAAGTAAATTTAGATTAAACATAGTAAATAAAAAAATAATTATAGTGTCCGTCCAAAAAAAACACAATAACTTATAGTGAAACCACCCTTGAATGATGGGATGGTGGACTAAAAGCTTTAGGAATCCAACTATAAAATAAGTACCCTGTATCAAGATTGATGCAAAACTCGAAAAAACAAACAAACTCGATTGTATGTATATATGAGGTTTTTGATTTCTTCCTGTACCAATCCGTGTTACTTCGTGTTTTTTTCAGTTGGCTGTCAATAAAAGCACCAGGATCCATTTTTGGTGACTCTAGCCATCTTATTTAATTCCCTAGTTTTTCATCGAACCTTTTGTAAACACCTCTCTTTCTGATCCAGTCAAAATGAGTCACTGAAGTCTTGTGATCAGGTTTAACCCAATTAGCAACGAGACGTGATCCGAGACCGCTAATGTGAGGAGAAGTCCCGATTAATGAACTGATCGTGAGAAATTATTCGTTTAAAAACAGCTGTCTTTTGATATTTAGAGTCAAAATCATAGACCAGAGATCACCAACTACATTTGTCCAAGGGCCAACATGTATCTAATAGACACAATCGCAGGCCAGTGATTTTTATATAGTCCACAATGCTAGTGGAGCACGCTCAGGTACTGCAGACCTTTAATTTATTATCTGAAACGATGTAATAACTTTTAAAACTTGTTCCAGTCACTTGCCCCGTGCATTCAGCAGCAGCAGGCCATTCACTTTGATTTGATCGTTATGAAATGTCATCATTTCGACAATAAAGAAATGCTACATAAACGTTATCTTGCACATTTTATCTAACCATCTCCGTTTCTAACTTTCAATATATTTTAAAAGAGATCTCTCTCTCATCTGCGTGCGGGGGCGGGGCCTCAGACACGCTGCATCTCTCTCGCTCACAGACACGCTGCATCTCTCTCTCGCTCACAGACACGCTGTATCTCTCTCTCGCTCACAGACACGCTGCCATCTCTCTCTCGCTCACAGACACGCTGCATCTCTCTCTCGCTCACAGACACGCTGCATCTCTCTCTCGCTCACAGACACGCTGCATCTCTCTCTCGCTCACAGACACGCTGCACCTCTCTCTCGCTCACAGACACGCTGCATCTCTCTCTCGCTCACAGACACGCTGCATCTCTCTCTCGCTCACAGGACCACGCTGCATCTCTCTCTCGCTCACAGACACGCTGCATCTCTCTCTCGCTCACAGACACGCTGCATCTCTCTCTCGCTCACAGACACGCTGCATCTCTCTCTCGCTCACAGACCACGCTGCATCTCTCTCTCCGCTCACAGACACGCTGCATCTCTCTCTCGCTCACAGACATCGCTGCATCTCTCTCCTCGCTCACAGACACGCTGCATCTCTCTCTCTCACAGACACGCTGCATCTCTCTCTCGCTCACAGACACGCTGCACCTCTCTCTCGCTCACAGACACGCTGCAATCTCTCTCTCGCTCACAGACACGCTGCATCTCTCTCTCGCTCACAGACACGCTGCATCTCTCTCTCGCTCACAGAACACGCTGCATCTCTCTCTCTCTCGCTCACAGACACGCTGCATCTCTCTCTCGCTCCCAGACACGCTGCATCTCTCTCTCGCTCACAGACACGCATCGCATCTCTCTCTCGCTCACAGACACGCTGCATCTCTCTCTCGCTCACAGACACGCTGCATCTCTCTCTCGCTCACAGATACGCTGCATCTCTCTCTCGCTCACAGACACGCTGCATCTCTCTCTCGCTCACAGACACGCTGCATCTCTCTCTCGCTCACAGACACGCTGCATCTCTCTCTCGCTCACAGAACGCTGCATCTCTCTCGCTCAGACACGCTGCATCTCTCTCTCGCTCACAGACCGCTGCATCTCTCTCTCGCTCACAGACACGCTGCATCTCTCTCTCGCTCACAGACACGCTGCATCTCTCTCTCGCTCACAGACACGCTGCATCTCTCTCTCGCTCACAGACACGCTGCATCTCTCTCTCTCGCTCACAGACACGCTGCATCTCTCTCTCGCTCACAGACACGCTGCATCTCTCTCTCGCTCACAGACACGCTGCATCTCTCTCTCGCTCACAGACACGCTGCATCTCTCTCGCTCACAGACACGCTGCATCTCTCTCTCGCTCACAGACACGCTGCATCTCTCTCTCTCACAGACACGCTGCATCTCTCTCTCGCTCACAGACACGCTGCATCTCTCTCTCTCTCACAGACACGCTGCATCTCTCTCTCTCGCTCACAGACACGCTGCATCTCTCTCTCGCTCACAGACACGCTGCATCTCTCTCGCTCACAGACACGCTGCATCTCTCTCTCGCTCCAGACACGCTGCATCTCTCTCTCTCTCTCACAGACACGCTGCATCTCTCTCTCGCTCACAGACACGCTGCATCTCTCTCTCGCTCACAGACACGCTGCATCTCTCTCTCGCTCACAGACACGCTGCACTCTCTCTCGCTCACAGACACGCTCATCTCTCTCTCGCTCACAGACATGCTGCCCGCTGTGCAAAGTTCACACAGGTTTCTGCCGGTAATGAATATTACATTTTGTGAGGAAACCTTTCCACTAATAATTCCAATAAGTAATCCACAATGTATTCACTTCAGGTTTACGAAAGTAACTGTAATCAGATTACTCGTTTTTCAAATGTAACGCCAGCTGAATACAGTTAGCCTTCTGATTTGTATATTCTGCGTAACGCCGTTACATGTATTCCCGTTACAACCAATCTTTATTTTATTTATTTATCCATTTAGTCTATGATTACAACCCAACCTGCTTCTTGGCTACTGTCCCGCAGCTCCTGCCTCTCTGTTGACTCAATCGCAGCAGGGCTACTGCTGCGGAGCACACAAAGCAGACTCTTCGGCCCATTCCCAAACCGCCCCCTACCCCCTACCCTACACCCTACCCCTCCGTTGCGCGTTCACGCGGAGGGTCCGCCATATTGAGGGCTGTTCCAAAGCAGCGAGTGTGGAGGGGGAGTGGGCTATCAAGCCCTCAAGCAGCGAGTCTGCAGCGGTGCTGACTGGAGACCGGTCTCTCCCTGACCGGAGTCACGCTGTGTGTGTCCTCAGGAAACAAGCTGTTAACAAGTAGTTCCAGCAAACATCCACTGATAAACTGCGATGTTAACAACTTCTTGATAACCTCATATGTTTTTAACTCAGGATCATACCTGTGTTCAGTCTAGAAAAAGGTAAATGTGTGCATTTTATTATAAAGTTGTGTATATTTACAGACCGTTGCAAAAACTAAAAGAGCTTTGAAACACAATGAAAGATGTTTGGAGTTTTTATTTGAGTTATTCATTTCAACTTTTTGTCTGAGAGATGCTGATTTGAAACCGTTGTTACATACAGTTACGGCACTTCCTGTTTGTGCCGGAGAGAGGGGAGGCCGTC
The DNA here is from genome assembly GCA_023974075.1 of Chaenocephalus aceratus. NCBI lineage: Eukaryota > Metazoa > Chordata > Actinopteri > Perciformes > Channichthyidae > Chaenocephalus > Chaenocephalus aceratus. Next base: position 122,466 of record JAMFTG010000567.1, read on the forward strand.
CCAAAGCCTGCTGCTGTGTTTTACTCCCTCCATCTGACAGGAGGAGCCTCGTTGAGCTGCGAGTGGCTACAGACGGAGTTCACTCCATCACGGAGGGGTAGGGTCGAGGGGGTGGTTTGGGATTGGGCCTTCACAACGAAGGGTCACTTCTTCTTGAAGGCAGGGAAGGTTTCGCAGTACGCAGTCTACTGTCCAGCAGCTGCTGCCTCTCTGTTGGACTCCGGTACTGCACCTTACTCACGACGTTGTAAAAAAAAATGGGTGGGAGGCGAAAGCAGTAACCAGTCACCCCCGTCGTGCGGCCGGATGAGAATGTCTGGCGGGCCGGATGTGGCCCGCGGGCCGCCAGTTGGTGGTGACTGTCATAGACTATCTATACAAAAACCTACTTCCACTTAACACAGAGAAAGTTACAGAGGCAAAATGTGACTTATTGGCTCGAATGTCTCGTTCAGTTTATTGAATTTGCTGTATGTTGACAGATGGGTGCTGTGAAGCACGAGGCAGAGGTGTGTCCCTTCTGGATTTCAATCAGACACCATGTCCATGTCTCTTCTACATCAACATGTGTCCCCTCTTCTTCATGTCTCTTCTACATCAACATGTGTCCCCTCTTCTCCATGTCTCTTCCACATCAACATGTGTCCCCTCTTCTTCATGTCTCTTCTACATCAACATGTGTCCCCTCTTCTTCATGTCTCTTCTACATCAACATGTGTCCCCTCTTCTCCATGTCTCTTCCACATCAACATGTGTCCCCTCTTCTTCATGTCTCTTCTACATCAACATGTGTCCCCTCTTCTTCATGTCTCTTCTACATCAACATGTGTCCCCTCTTCTTCATGTCTCTTCTACATCAACATGTGTCCCCTCTTCTTCATGTCTCTTCTACATCAACATGTGTCCCCTCTTCTTCTTCATCAACATGTCTCCCCTTTTCTTCATCAACATGTGTCCCCTCTTCTTCATCAAACATGTCTCCCCTCTTCTACATCAACATGTGTCCCCTCTTCTTCATGTCTTCTCTACATCAACATGTGTCCCCTCTTCTCCATGTCTCTTCCACATCAACATGTGTCCCCTCTTCTTCATGTCCTCTTCTACATCAACATGTGTCCCCTCTTCTTCATGTCTCTTCTACATCAACATGTGTCCCCTCTTCTCCATGTCTCTTCCACATCAACATGTGTCCCCTCTCTTCATGTCTCTTCTACATCAACATGTGTACCCCTCTTCTTCATGTCTCTTCTACATCAACATGTGTCCCCTCTTCTTCATGTCTCTTCTACATCAACATGTGTCCCCTCTCTTCATGTCTCTTCTACATCAACATGTGTCCCCTCTTCTTCATCAACATGTCTCCCTCTTTTCTTCATCAACATGTGTCCCCTCTTCTTCATCAACATGTCTCCCCTCTTCTACATCAACATGTGTCCCCTCTTCTTCATGTCTCTTCTACATCAACATGTGTCCCCTCTTCTCCATGTCTCTTCCACATCAACATGTGTCCCCTCTTCTTCATGTCTCTTCTACATCAACATGTGTCCCCTCTTCTTCATGTCTCTTCTACATCAACATGTGTCCCCTCTTCTTCATGTCTCTTCTACATCAACATGTGTCCCCTCTTCTTCATCAACATGTGTCCCCTCTTCTACATCAACATGTGTCCCCTCTTCTTCATCAACATGTGTCCCCTCTTCTTCATCAACATGTGTCCCCTCTTCTTCATCAACATGTGTCCCCTCTTCTACATCAAGATGTGTCCCCTCTTCTACATCAACATGTGTCCCTTTAACTTTGTTTATTGGGGTTTTTCAGCAGCACACAGTTATTGTAAATACTGCTTAACGAGTGGTGGGTGTTTTGTTGTGGACCCTGAAGGCAGCATCTCAAGGGCTCCCTCGTGTTCTCGGTGTGTCTGCTCAGGTTCTGATCGCATGCTTCTGTTTCTCTCCGCGAGCTGTTTGAGGTGAACCACATGTTCATCGCTCGGCTCCTCCTCTTCATCCTCCGCGCGCGGGCGGTGGCTTTCATCGATGAAGGCAGGTAAAGTCGAAGTCTGCTGGGTGTAATGTCTTGATCTCAAATGATCAGATAATCATTTAAAGCATACTCGGACTGCCTTTTACTCGGTTACTCTGTTTGTCTTGCATGAGCTTAACAGAGACAGATGTTTTAGGATTTACATGTCACGAGGCAAACGGAAGGAAAAGGTGGATTTGCAAATGGTGAAGGACGGGGGGTTTAATGGGTTAATGTAATTCAAAGTGCTTTACAAAAATGAAAGACATTAAGAAAGTGGCGTTTAAAACAGTCATTAAAAACAAAGATAATACAATAACCCCCCCCCCCTCTGCCTCAGACTGGCGCTGCACTTTGAGCTGCGGGTGTAGCGTTCCGACAGCTCCCCTGGTGGTGAGCACGTGGATCTTCATGTTCCTGTCGGTTCTGCTGGTTCCCTACAGTCTGTTCCTCCTGTGGGCTCAGACCCAGAGGGGGTCTGCTCCTGCTCTTCCAGGCGCTGGCTGTTGGCCTCCTGCTTCATCGCCATCCTGCAGCCGGTGAGAAGAGAGATGTCAGACTGTCCATCTGCAAACATCTGTCTGTCCTGGGAGAGGGATTGTACTCTGAGGTTTTTTTAAATGTTCTTTGGGAGTTCTTTATAGCTCCCTGACTGATCTGTGATCTGTGATATTGGGCTCAATAAATCAAACGTGACTTATCATCGTCTGTCTGTAATGCAGTCTTATGTTCTATTGCAGCTAATTGTGTGCAGTTTAATGTTAAATGGCTAACTAAGCTATTCTTGATTAATTACTTTAATATGTACGCTATGCTTATATTCACTAGGAATGTATATTATAGTATTTTTTACAAGTATTAATAGTATAATATTACTACTGATGTCATGTTAGAAACTGTTGCTCACTTGATCTAAAAGCACTAAAAGTTTGATAAATAAATGATAAATACGCATGATGTCAAAAGGCTTAAAGATTGTTATTTAGTTCAGTATAAAAAGTATGTTTACAGCGTCTTCGTCAGTTTCTATTTTCACCTCTTTTATCCAATCAACCTGTGGAGAAACTGTGTTTAGATGTGTTGGAAGGTGTTTAGCCGAGATATTTCAGTACGCTTATCAAGAGCCGCTCGGTAGTCCCAAAGCGAGGAGATATTGCAATGTTCTTACATTTGAATCCAAAAATCTTAAATGGATGAATTTATTTTCTGTTTTTCTTGCCCCGAGGTCGATGCATGAGCAAGAGGGACTACAGGATTCCTTCATTATTAGCCTATAGGGGCGGTGGTGGCGAAGTCGATCGGGACTTGGCTTGGCAACTGGAAGGTCACCAGTTCAAGTCCCGGCAAGACCAAGTGCTACCGAGGTGTCCCTGAGCAAGGCACCGTTCAAAATGGCAGCACACTGCTCCTAACACAGGATGGGTCAAATGCAGAGAAACCATTTCCCACGGGGTTAATAAAAGTCCATCTTAAAGAAAGGCAAGATATAATAAATACATGACCCGTCTGTAACAGCAGTTCTGTTTTATTATTTGTGAAACTGCAGGTGCGTCTGATGATGAAAGCCCACTCCTTCGTTCCTCGAGTCCTGAGCTGGGCTGAAGAAACCGTACGCCCCTTTCAGAGACGGCTGTGTGTCCTTTAGAGTTCCTAAAAAGACTTAAAAGGCTTTACATTGAATAATATTACAGATTACAATGTCTTAATTCAACGTAACAAGAGTGGTCCGAATTACAAGGGGAAGGTCATTTGGTTCTGTATTCTTTATTTTCCCAATTCACATAAACGTCTTGCAGATCTGGAAAGCAGGACGAAATTGTCCTTGAGATAAAGGAACTGGAAAGTCCTTGAATCAAATGTTTAAGAAGGTGTGGGGAACGTTGACATCCTTACATTTTAAAAAGTATACATAATGACTCGTCTCTCCTCTATAGGCCCGGCCCTGTGGAGCCTCAGGTCTCTCAGTATCTCTACTTCCTGTTTGCACCCACTCTCATCTCCAGAGACAAATTCCCCAGGTACAAGCAGATCATGTGTTTGAAACCTTATTTCTCTCAACGCAGGAACCCGGTGATCAGGTGGAGCTACGTGGCTTCAAAGTTCCTTCAGGCACCTCTTCATATTTTAAAGTTAACAATAATAATACAACATGATATTTATATAGCGCTTTTCATGAACTCAAGGACGCTTTACATCAGGGGCGTCAAACTCAAGGCCGCGAGCCAAACCCGGCACACAACCTCATTGTGTTACAGTAAATAATATGTAATTCAACACTAGCTGCTTTTTTTAATGCCATTTTATTTCTATTGAGATGTTTACATTTTGCATTGTTTATTTCCAGTTTTTGCATTTTTATTGTACAACGCCATGTGTTTTTATAACACAAACACTTCCCAAATTGGGATCAAAAAATACTTCTTATCTTAATATCTTACTTTATACTTGACTAATTGTGACTGCCCTCCCAGGATTGGTGGAACTCGACCTCTTTTGCTAACTACTACCGCCCCTGGAACGCAGTGGTGCACGACTGGCTGTACTACTACGTGTCCCGCGACCATCCTGTGGGTGAGTACAAATACCTATCATGAAGAACGACAGCTCCAGAACGGTTACAATGTGGAACGATCAGGATGCCCGACTTCCATCCGTCTGTCATCTACTTATTTATCTAAATAGTTATCACCGCAATAAACCGTATTTAATTCTGTCTTAAAGGTATAAAATATGAATTCTCAAATAGTGTCCGTCATGATCAAAAGGGTCGAGAAGAAGCTTCAACCGCGTTCCTGGTCCTCTCTAGCGTACGTGTTCATGAACATATGACTTCAGGTCATCGTCATCAGCATCCGTGATATTTGATCCGTTGGTTATGATGGTGCTCATTGTGCAAAGATATGAGCCCTGATGAGTCCTCTGTCCTCTCTGGTGTTTCTCCAGATGTCTCAGAGGCGCTTCAGACCAGCGGCCATGTTGTTTGTGTTCACGGTTTCTGCCGTCGTGCACGAGCACATCCTCGCCATCTGCTTCGGCTTCTCGTGGATTCATCTTCTCATTACAGACACATGCATTTCCTAACATTCGGTCTATATGCTGTGAAATGTATTATCTCTTTGATTCACACACGGCATCTATTGCAGTCTGTCCGTCCTGGAGAGGATCCTCCTCTGCTGCTCTCCTGAGGTTTCTCCCATGTTCCCTTAAACTGTGGGGTTTCTCCGGAAGTGTTTCCTTGCACGATGTGAGGTCTGAGGACAGAGGGTCTAAGGACAGAGGGTCTAAGGACAGAGGGTCTAAGGTCAGAGGGTCTAAGGACAGAGGGTGTAAGGACAGAGGTTCTGAGGACAGAGGGTCTGAGGACAGAGGGTCTGAGGACAGAGGGTCTGAGGACAGAGGGTGTAAGGACAGAGGTTCTGAGGACAGAGGGTCTAAGGACAGAGGGTTCTGAGGACAGAGGGTCTGAGGACAGAGGGTCTGAGGACAGAGGGTCTGAGGACAGAGGGTCTAAGGACAGAGGGTCTGAGGACAGAGGGTCTGAGGACAGAGGGTCTGAGGACAGAGGGTCTGAGGACAGAGGGTGTAAGGAAAGAGGGTCTCCCCTCCCTCTGCCCCCCCCCTGAGTCTGACCCCCCGGACCTAAACTCTCAGATGCTCCTTATTGGGGAGCAGAGACAAAGTCGGGTCTCAGGACGTCATGAAACTGCAGAGGAATTGTTATTTTTCCCTCCAAACAACCACAGATCTGAGGACATAACGCAGCACGTACTGTGTGTGTCCTACGTGTATGACATTTGGGGGGTGTATGTAACACATGGAGAAGAACAAAAAGCTATTTTGGAGCGTGTCCCTAAACCCAACAGGAAGTCGGCCATGTTGGATTTAACAGCATTTCTTTACCGTATTTTAACAAATTCCTTGTACAGAATTTCAAATGTGTTCAATTACATCTTACGACATTGAGGGACAATATTGTATTAAAATCATCGTCTACATCAACCACCCTGCAAAACAGACGATTTACTAGTTAGTCCATGCTCCAACTGTCCCTGCATACCACAGCTGTACCCGGCATCCAATCAGCAGCCTCGATATGTGTCGATGTCCACTGACTTGTTGATATAGTAAGTTGCTGTTCTCAGAGCCAATGGGAGGAAAGAGAAGAGATCCCTGAACGATAAAACAATAGAACACGAACAGCTGAATATGAGCGTCAGCTTTGCTCGAGCCTGGACACGAGTTGAGTTTCATGTGACTTTTTTTTTGTATTTTTTTTCAGCCTTCGTTCTTGGAGTTGTTGAAGCCTCGCTCGTGGAGCTGTCACAGAGATGCTGGACTCTGATTGGCTGTGATCCACGTGTTCACTGCCTCCGTCTTACCGTCTGTTCTCTCTAGTTTAATGTACATGTGTCTGTGCAGGCCCAATCCAATCCACTTTATTTATATAGCACAGTTTAAAAACAGAGGGTTTGCCAAAGTGCTTCACAATGAACATAACATTATAATAAAATATAATATTACACGAATAGATAAAAAAAGCACACATAAGAATAAATACAAGGCACATAAAGGCTATGGACAGACAGTGAAAGCATACAAATACGTATGACACAGCTCAGCTCAGGCTGACTGGTAAGCGAGGGAACATAGGTGGGTTTTTAGGCGGGACTTAAAAGCTTCAAGAGTGGGCGACAATTTAACACGAGGGGGGGGCAGGTCGGTCCAGAGCCTGGGGGCTACCGATGAGAACGCTCGGTCTCCCCTGGTCTTTTTCTTTGTTTTTGGGACCCGGTTCTACGGGGGTGCACAGACATGCATTGCACCCCCAGGTGAATGGTATGTACCCTCTATTCAAAAAGGAGAAGGGAGCGAACAACAAGAATAGAATAGAATACAAAACAAATTGTCAGGTGACCTGCTCCGCTGCGCGTGCATCATTTCCAAAGTGCTTCCACAGCAGTGACATCTGTGGATAATCATGTATACGAAAACGGTTAAAGCAACCATCACTAAACGCCAGCAACACTGATCTGCTGCAGACGGTAGCAACCGGTCCGATGGGGACGTGGACACGAGCGTACTCCCGCCCGACTCGCCGCCCTCGCCCCGGAGCAGCTGTCCTCGGCGCCCCAAACAATGCCGCAGGTGCAAGGGGACCACGGCGAAACAGAGCCTGCCCAGGTCTAAACAAGTACCCGCCTGCACAGTGGGGTTCGGCGGTCATCTTGCAGCTCGTGGTGGTATACAAATAGACGATGGAATATTCATGTGGAAATAGAGCCACATTCTGCCGTGCCTGTAGAAACGTTGGGTCACACATAATGCACACAACAGCACAGATGCCTTCACCACGAATGGCTACACACAGATCTCACATCCCAAGCTGATCAACGAGCGGATGTTGCAGCTGGAATGTTCTCCAGGTCACAAAGTCAGCCTCACTTGATGATATGGGCTCAGAACAGTTTCACACACATGCACACAGCAGGATTCAAACTTGTATTTCCGGATCCATACTTGTGTTTTTCAATACACACACAAATGTATGCCGTTTCATATTCATGTAAATAAAATCCAAATACAGAACAAAGTTTTTCATGTGTATTTTGATCCTCACTTATTAGTTTCCCGTTTAAATCCTGAACCTGCAACACACCCCGCTCTCTGTGCACGGATCGCTTTGCATTCGTGTGTGGGTTTTTTGAGACTCCCCTGACGGTCAGCCGATTCGTACTTGTAATTATTTCTATCTATAGCCAATCAGATGTCTCATTCATTCTAAACCAATCACAACGAGCGCGCCCCCACGAGGGTAAGATTACTTCATATACGCATTTTGCGCAGTCCGGTCAGCTCGCTAAACAGAGGGAGGAGCATCAGGCTCAGCAGCCGATCTGATCTCTCTCGCGTCCGGTTACACTTCACTCGCGTGTATGTCCATATCGGTCAGATCCAGCTCTCCTGGTCGGCCTTTATAGAGAGCACCGACCGAACTACAGGAAACACACATTTAAAACGGTTTTGCCTGCCGTTTGTGCACACAAGCATTCATCAATGGTTTGGAAAGTGGCGCTGTACCGTAATAATATAAGGCTTGTATTTGCGTGCATTTCCTGTTCGGAAAGTGGCAATGTAGCTTCTGAGAGTGGAGGGTGTCCTGAGATTAGCTCCATGGAGCTGTCAGCTCCGGACTGCGCAAAATGCGTACATGAAGCGCTACGTCATGAACGCAAGAAATCTACCCTCGTGGGGGCGCGCTCGTGTGATTGGCTTAGAATTGAGGAGACATCTGATTGGCTATAGATAGAAATAATTACAAGTACGAATCGGCTGACCGTCAGAGGAGTCTCAAAAAACCCACACACGAATGCAGAGCGATCCGTGCACAGAGAGCGGGTTGTGTTTGCAGGTTCAGGATTTAAACGGGAAACTAATAAGTGAGGATCAAAAATACACATGTACAACTTTTTTCTGTATTTGGATTTTATTTACATGTATATGAAACGGAATACATTTGTGTGTGTATTGAAAAACACAAGTGTGGATCATGAAATACAAGTTTGAATCCTTCTGTGCGCATGTGTGTATTATGAGACTGTTCTGAGCCCATATAATGATGACGTGATCCAGTTTTCAAGCACAGTAGATATTCTCTCCCCAGAGTATGTGATGGGACCAAGGTGATGTGTAGTTCATGGGTTCAATACTTTTGCTTTTCAATGTTTGCCATTTCAAACCATGAGCTGGTTCACATCATGTGTATCAGTACAGTTTTGAAGCTGTTGTGCTTTTCCTTGCCTCAGTCCACTTTGCACTGGATGAGATATGTCAGGATTGCACTTTTAACTTGAATGTTCTCTCTTGCTTGGTTTAAAGCATAACAAAGGCCATAGTCTGTTCACTGGCCATCAATGCTATTTCTCATTGCTGTTGCCGGCCGCTACTGCTCACGTAAACCTGCTACTGCTGCGCCCTGTAACCGCAGAGGCACCCTGAGTCCTGCCGCTCTGCGCCCCTGGTCACGTGTCTGGATGAACGTATGGAAGAGATCCAGCAACATGTTCTTTACTCCAGCAGCAAAGCCACAGCGACGCCTGACTCTCCTGCGTCTTCAGAATCATCCCAACACGCTGACACGCTCACTGTAGGAGCCATTGTGTGGGTGTTGTTGGTGTGTCAGTTTATTTAAGTTATATGTATGGTGCAATATTATTTATGAACACTGGGTGGCGGGGTTTAGCTGCACCGGGTGTATATAAAGAGGGCATAGGTGACAGGAGGGAAGGACACAGAGGGAGAGAGCATACCGATTCCAGCAGCCCGGCAGATGCTCATCACAACAACTAGAACTGTACATTTAACCCTGGATGTAAAGCTGAATAAACCTCATTATAAACTACAACAAAGGACCGGAAACTCATCTGTTTGTGTCTGCGTCTACTCTTCAGCCCTTCTGTGAAAGTAACGGCAAAAAATATATAGGACATAGGAAAGGAAATTGCCATTACACTCTCATTTAATCACACGTGAGCTTTTATCTGATTTCCAGATGCTTTTCCTTTTTGTTCGCCTCGATCAGCTGTGAAACCTCTCCTCGTGCCAATGTGATGCTAACAGGAAATACAAACATGGCTAACAGTGAGTTTCTCCTGTATTACAGATAACCGTCAGTATGTTGAGAAGGTTATTTAATTTTCACCGCCAAATAGATTTACTTTGGAAAAGAACGGCCGCTGCTTGGTGTTTTGTTTAAATTCATGAGATACTGCAGGTGTGTTTGAAAAGCTTGGGACATGATTGTATAATGAAACTAAACGGAGATGGAAACTATGCTGAGTTAAGTTCATGAAGTCTGAATGTATTTGTAATCATCCCAATATTTTTCATTGAGCTGGTTTGAACATGAATTTAGCTTCAGAGATAATTCCCTTTTAATTTGAAAGGTGTTCTGATTGGGGAGTTGTGTGAAGGTGAAGCTCAATCATTTAAAGCTGCTATTGAACTTAGATATCAAGGACACTTGCACTGGGCTTCAGATCGTATTGAGATATTCAGCACATGCAGTCCGACAGGGTTTTGTTTAAACCACAAGATGTGTCAAACTAATGGAATGCTTGTGATCATGAGTTCATGCTGTCTTTCTTTCAGTCTTTATTTCGAACAGATTAAAAAATAACAAATGTGAAAAACAGAATACCGTATTGTTATAATTCAGTATTTATCCACATTCATGGTAATAATTTGTATTCAACACAAAAAAAAAAAGTCTTCATATTAATAATAAATCATAAGTGTCCTAAAGGGAGCAGGAGGAAGCAAATGCTTATTAATTCCCACGCCTTACTTGATCAATGATTGTCCTTTAAATCATAATGCAAGTTATTCCTACATACATTTACATTTATACAAACATATACAATCATTTCTCATCTTCAATCACCTTTCTTCATTCTCATATTTTTCCAAAACAGTGTTTCTGTACATCCTTTTAAACTGAAGTGTGCTTTGTTTTAACTCCGGCTCCAAAGCATTCCATAAAGTCACCCCACAGATTGTTAAACTCATACTTCTCAGAGTTGTTCTGACCTTGAGTTTAAAATGTAGATTTCCTCTCAAAGTATCCCCCCTCTCTCTGTCTACGAACAATGTTTTTAATGTCCTAGGAAGTAGATTATGTCTGGCTCTGTACATGATGTGTGCCGTTTTAAATGTAACCAGATCAGTGAACTTCAATATGTGTGACTTCAAAAATAATACATACAAGCGTGTTCAAGATATCCAACATTATTGATAACTCTTATAGCCCTTTTTTGTAATGTGCATAACGGCTGCAGGTTGGTTTTGTACGTGTTTCCCCAAATCTCCACACAGTAAATCAGATAAGGCAATATCGGTGTGTTATATAGAGTATACAATGAGTCCAGAATGTATCTGGCTTTTCCAATATTGCGATAGTTTTAGCGAGTTTTGCTTTTACATGAGTGATACAAGGTTTCCAGCTGATGTTGTGGTCTAAACCCACACCAAGGAACTTAATTTCAAATACTCTTTCTATGTGTTATCTAGTATTAATTGTATCTGTGGATTTGTTTTTTGTTTTCCAAATAAACATAATCTTCGTTTTGCTTATATTTAATGATAATCTGTTTGTGTCAACCCAATGTTTTACTTTAATAATTTCTGCTGTTATCACTTCCATTAGCTCTTTCAAATTGTCACCGGAACAAAAAATATTAGTGTCATCTGCAAATAAAATACATTTCAATATATTTGATACTCTGCAAATGTCGTTGATGTATATTATGAATAGCGTTGGACCCAACACGGACCCCTGAGGTACTCCACAAGTTATGTTCATGTATTCTGATTTATGTTCACCAATTTCAACAAATTGTTTGTCTGTTGCTTAAATGATCTCTCACCCAGTTTAATCCCACCCCTCTGATACTGTTCCGGTTTTATCAGTAAAATATTGTAATCTATGTCAAATGCTTTTTGTAAGTCCATAAATATTCCCACTGCTTGTTTTGTATTGTCCATGCAGTTTTCTATTTCCTTAATTCCATTAGTGCCATAGACGTTGATCTATCTTTCCTGAATCCATATTGACTGTCGTGCAAAAGCTGATGTGTTTCCATGAAACCGTCAAGTCTTTTTGTAAAAAGCTTTTCAAGGATCTTGGGAAACTGAGAGAGCAATGAAACAGGTCTGTAACTTGTGTGATGGTGTTTATCCCCAGTTTTATATAACGATATAACTTTTGCTATTTTCATTTTATTTGGGAATTTACCAGATTGAAAAGACAAGTTAAAGAGATGAGTCAATGGTTCTGCAATTTCTTCAATAATGTTTTCTACTATAATCATATCAATATTATTCCAATCGGTCGAGGATTTGCTTTTACATTTCCGCACAGTATCGATGATTTATTTTTCTTCGACTGGTGTGAGGAAGAAAGAGATATTGTTTTCATTCCAGAGGTCCGTATCTTCCCCTTTAGTTGTTTCTACGGTTTTACTTTTGTCTGCCAGATCTGGCCCCACATTTACAAAGAATTCATTAAAACCATTAACCACATCTTCTGTATTATTAATAACATTATTTTTGGTCCACAAAAACTAACCAGAGCTTTTTGCTCCATTTCTAATGACACTATTTAATACTTTCCATAAACCTTTCATATTATTCTCTAATATTTGATTATAGTATTCTTTTTTACATATCCTCAGAATAGGGTTAATTTATTCTTATATCTTTTATATTTATTTTCTGCTTCTAAAGTTCTATATTTTATGAATTGTCTATAAAGTGTATTTTTCTTTTTGCAGGCATGTTTTAGGGCATTAGTGATCCATGCACTGTGACTTTGTCTGTGTTTCTCTCTGCTTTGTTTCACAGGACACTTTTTGTCATAAAGTGCTTTAAAGATGTTTAGAAATTCATCATAGGCCTTGTCAATATCATCTTTCTCATATACTACCCTCCAATTCTGCTTTAGTAAATCATTCTTAAATGCAATTATGTTATCTTCAGTTCTCAATCTTTTGTATTTGAAATGGCTGGCGACTTTCGGTTTCTTAGAACTGCAGTGATAGACAATAATAGAAATAGTTCCTGCTGTCTCGTGAGTCCATCTCAAAGGTAATGCACAGGTGATGTCACTAAAATACTGGCATGTTTGAGAGCAGGGAGAGCGAAAGATAATGTGGTTACATGTGTGAATAATGAGATGCGCCATTAAGAAATAACTCTGCACTTTCAAACACGGTGACC